>JARQOC010000003.1:270870250-270905001 GCA_033576535.1 Allobates femoralis
CCTCTGGTGAACAGCAATCTTCAAAGTCTGACCACAAACAATTAGATTACAGTCTGGACTTTCACTAGGCCACTCCAATACATTTATATGTGGAGTTTTGCTTTATCAGTATGTTTTGGGTCATTGTCTTATTGGAAAGTGAACCTGCAAGTCTTATATCAATGACCGGCTTAAACAGGTTTTGCTCAAAACGTACACATTACTGTGAGGGGCATACACATTACTAGAGGGGCATACACATCACTGGGGCAAACACATAACTAAGGGGCATACACATTACTGGAGAGGCTCACATATTACTGGTGGGGCATACACATTAAAATGCATTAAGAGCTATTCTTAATTCTAGGCTACTATACCAACTATTACCAGTACTACCAGCGCTGGGTCTGGCTCACTATCTCTAGAGGCAGTGCTTCTGTGACTCTCCCCCAGCTCTCTGCCAATATCAAGGCAGAGCCTCCCGCAAGAAGTAGCAACCACCAATTAACCAATCTCTCTCATCTATCTGCCTTTGAATCCAAAGCTCCTCTCTCTGACTGGAAAGCTAAGTCAGCCAGAGACGTGTTATAAATTCAGTCAGAGAGAGGAGCAAGAGAGCAGGAGGAGCTCCTTAGACTGGGTACAAAGTGCTGAGTTGCTGACACTGACAGCCTGACACATCATCAAAGCCAAGGTGCGCACACTGTGGACAGCCGCCACAGCCCCTCCCTCCAGATCACAGTCCCAATAGCAGTGGAATATGTAGAACAAAGAAAACAGTAGGATCAAGTCATAGTATTAGGAGATGGCTAGCAGATTATTCTAAAAGATTTGTGTTGCTAAAATTGCAGTAATGTTGAAGTATTCTATGGCTCTACTGAGTTTCTATAACAGACATGCATAGCAAATCTAAGATTAGCACACCTGTACACCAAAGTCGGAAAACACTCTGTTTATGGCCCAGATATTTGTGAGCAGTGAGCAGCAAAGACGTTATATTAATAAGGCACCCAGGGCAGAAGCTGGCATGTAAGATGTAGCAGAAGGATAGCAGTGCCAAAGAGTTAACATCTGAGACAAGATATTAGGTACTTTGCAAACAGTGATATTGGGCATGTACCACCAACAGTTAACACAGCACAGCTGCATCAGCTAATAAACCTATTTTCTTGCACTTATTTTTTTTATATCTATTGCAGGTTACATATTTCCATGAACACAGCTGTAGACACTTTTTTTTTAAATTCCTCTTCATTTTCTTGGCATTGACGCATGTATTAGCTTTCATTTTGCATAACAACTGTGGGCTGATGTATCGCTTGGCATGTATATATGATGGTACATCTGTGAACAATCATATAACAACAGCTCATTGTGTCAAAAACATACTTCGGCCAACAGAATCACCAATTGTTTAGAGAAATAATAAGAAATGGAAAACTTTTTTTTAACCTTGAAATGATTGTTGCTGCCAGATAAAAGTTTGACTCAAAAGCTGTTTCATTTTCCTCATGCAGCAATTGCTGCTTAAGCGAATTTACCTACCATTAAAAACTATAGACATGGAAAATTCAGTCTGCAATTTTCATTCCTATAATAAGTTTGACATCCCATTTCTGCAGTTTGCAGCTCAATCTGCAATTTAGATTTTCCTTCTGTGAGAGTGACCCCTGTGGCTGAGTTTGGGGTTTGTATGAATCCAAAATGCTGCTTTCTTTCTTAGCTGTTAAAAATCCAACAACGCCGGTGATATATGTATTGCCGAAGATTCATAAGTCTCTCATAGACCCCCCCGGGTAGGCCTATTGTTGCAGGCTGTGAGTCAATTCTGTCTAATATAGGCATATACTTAGATAAAATCTTAAATCCTATAGCTAAAAAAGCTGAATCATTCGTAAAAGATATTACAGATTTTTTACAAAAAATAGAAGGTGTGGTTATTTTGGCCTCATTCGATGTGGTCTCGCTATACACATCAATTGACCATCACAGAGGCATGGAGGCTGTGATGAACAAATTGGAACAGGAGGCAAAATTCTCACAGGAAGTAAGTATGGTTGTCAGACAGCTGCTTGAATTGGTACTTACAAAGAATTATTTTTTGTTTGGTGATGATTTTTTTATGCAAAAGTGCGGTACGGCTATGGGCACCAATATGGCGCCCGTGTACGCAAATCTTGTGATGAGTGTCCTTGAGGAGGATGTCGACTATGTGTCCCATCACTTCAGCTATGTAGCTGCGTGGTGGAGATACATAGACAAAATCTTCCTCATTTGGACCGGAGATGAGTCGATGTTGTTTGACTTCCATACGTTTCTCAATACGATAGATAAAACTATAAAGTTTACATTGGTCCACTCGGACACCAACATCCAATTTTTGGATGTGGATGTGTCTAGGAGTAACAATAGGCTAGTGACGAAACTTTACACTAAGGCTACAGACCATAATGACCTCCTACTCTTTTCTAGTCAACACCCTAAGAAGACTCTAGAAGGTATACCTTATAGTCAACTTCTTAGAGTCAAAAGGATTGAAAGTGAGGAGGGTGGGGAGACTGGATCTATGGGAAAGATGTTGAAAAAATTCTCGGAGATAGGGTATCCCAATAGACTGCTGCAGAGACAGAGAAACAAAGTAGATGACCTCACAAGAGAAGTAATACTGTTTCAGGACAGAGAACCAAAATTAATGGATCAGATCCCAATGGTTACAACTTTCTGTGAAGAAAGCAAACCCATTGTGAAAATTATACAGAAACATTGGGGGATGCTCCATAAATGTTTACCACAAGTTGATGACTTCAAACCCCCCCCCCCTTTTTTCTTATAAGCGTAATAGAACAATAGGCTCTAGCCTTATAAAAGCTGATATAGGCTCCCTAAAAAAATCCAGCCAAATGTCCCTAACAGGTACAGACAGGAAAGGTTGTTACCCCTGTCTGTCCTGTATAGATTGTTGTCTAATGATAAAGGGAAATACTTTCCAATTGACTAATGAGGTCTTTAAAATCAATCATTACTTGTGACTCAGAGTTTGTCATCTACATTTTACAATGTCCTACTATGGTACATTGGTGAAACAACGTGCAAATTTAAGACAAGGATAAATTTGCATAGGAGTAGTATAAGTAAAAAGAGGATGGATCTACCAGTATCTAGACATTTCCTTGAGAAGGGACATAGTGAAAAACAACTACGCTTTAGGATTATAGATACTGTTCCAGTAATGAGGAGAGGGGGAGATCGTATCAAACTGCTTAAGAGGAAAGAACTTCAATGGATAATGAAGGTGAACACGTTGAGGCCAAACGAAAATCTGAACGTTGATTTCAAAACTAATGTAATCTAGATCCTATACCTGTCTATCACTTCTAAGGCCCTAACTGGCAGTGATAAGTGTATTACATCTGAAGGAATGATATATTTTAATTGACATTGTTTGTTTTGTGTCTTTTAGGTCTTGCTATTAGGAAGATGGCTTTGCTCGCTTTTTCATGGTGCATCATTTCATTCCACTACTGCGCATGTCATATGGGACATAATTCTGTATATTGCACTATTTGAATGGTCTACTGTGATTAGAATAATATTCTTATAACAAATTAAATGAAAATAGCATTCATAAAGGGACCTAAATCTAGTTGTATGATTTTTTGATGTGATAACAATGACCGGTGTGAGGCAGGTTGGTTGGTGATACGCGTGTGGGGAGCTCTGGGGTTAAAAACCCATGTAGCCCTCTTTGCACAGAGGTGTGGGGTTTATTTTCAGAAGTGGATGAGCCCAATCTGAGTGTCACCGCTTTTGGCTTTGAAGCCAGACCAGTAGTATACATATAAGGCCTATGTTACTTGCTACATTCAGCACTTACAATTAATTAATAAGTAAAAAACAAATATTTCTGATAGAGTCCCTTTTGTTAAAATAATGGGCCATTATGCAGTTTTATTGTAATTCTGAGGCAAGTTTCCTTTTGAATTAGTATGTTAGATGGAGTTTAACCTCTTTACGACCAATGACGAGTATACTCGTCATGAAAAGATGTCAGTTCCCGCATCATGACGAGTATACTCGTCATGGCTTTGAACTGTCACTGCTTCTAAACGAACAGTGACAGCTCAAATCTAAAAGCTGTCAGTGACAGCCAAGGGTTAGGGGCAGAGGTGTGGGCACCCCTGTTAACCCCTTCACCCCCCTCCCCCACCGCAATCACTCTTATCTGCGGGCGGGTTGCACCGCAGCCGCCGGCCATGAGCTGATGCTCCAGCTCCCCCTGTGTCCTGTCCCCGCCCCCTGTGTCCAGCTCCCCCTGTGTCCTGTAGCCCCCCCCTGTGTCCTGAGCCCCCTGTGTCCTGTCCACGTCCCCTGTGCAGCCCCTCCTGTGTCCTGTCCCCGTCCCCTGTGCAGCCCCTCCTGTGTGCGGTCCCTGTCCCCTGTGCAGCCCCTCCTGTGTCCTGTCCCCGCCCCCTGTGTCCAGCTCCCCCTGTGTCCTGTAGCCCCCCCCCTGTGTCCTGAGCCCTCTGTGTCCTGTCCCCGTCCCCTGTGCAGCCCCCCCTGTCTCCCGTCCATCCCCGCCCTCCACCTAGCACAGTTTGTTTGCCGGCGGGCTTCTGCGCCCACCGGCAAAGCTGCAGGGCCCCCTCCTCCTCCCTGCTGGTCCCCAGCCCCCGGGACTCGGTCCCCAGCCCCCGATCCCTGGTCCCCAGCCCCGCTCAGCTATCCCGATTCCCGGCGGGCTGCACGCTCGGTGCACCCGCCCGCACCGTCGGGTCTCCTCTGCAGTGTGGCTCCTCCTCTTCTCAGGGGCTCCTCCTCCTCATCGCTGGGTAAGTATGAATGAATGAAAGAATGAATGAAAGAATGAAAGAATGAATGAATGGATGGATGGATGGGTGGATGGATGTGTGGATGGATGGATGGATGGATGGATGGATGGATGGGTGGGTGGATGGGTGGATGGATGGATGGATGTGTGCGTGCGTGGATGTGCATGTGTGGATGTGTGTGCGTGGTTGTGTGCATGCGTGGATGTCAGCACGTGGATGTGCGTACGTGGATGTGCGTACGTGGATGTGCGTACGTGGATATGCATGTGTGGATGTGTGTGCGTGGTTGTGTGCATGCGTGGATGTGCGTACGTGGATGTGCGTACGTGGATGTGCTTACGTGGATGTGCGTGCGTGGATGTGCGTACGTGGATGTGCGTGTGTGAATGTGCGTGCGTGGATGTGTGCGTACGTGGATGTGGATGTACGTGGATGTGTGTGTGGATGTATGTGGATGTCAGCATGCGTGCGTGGATGTGTGCATGCGTGGATGTGCGTGCGTGGTTGTGTGCATGCGTGGATGTGCGTGCGTGGATGATGGGTGCATAGGTGGATGGATGGGTGCAACAAGGGATCAAGTGTCCTCTTGTTATAGTCTCTGGGATCATAGTCATGGTGCACTGTATAACTGATCATTGTCATACAGTGCACCATAACTCTGACCCCTGAGACTGTAGGAAGAGGACACTTGATCCCTTGCTGCAGTCTCTGGATTGAGCAGAGGCGATCGAGTGTCGTGGGACCTTCGTTGTGGACTACGTCGGAGGCAATCGAGCGTCGTGGGACCTTCGTTGTGGACTACGTCGGATCTTCATAATAAAGATGGAGTCCGAATTTTGTTTGTGTTTTTTTTTCAAATAAAAAGATTTTTCTATGTGTGTATTTTCTGACTATTTACCAGAGATTCCTAATGGCGGGTCTAACATTGGCCCTATATTATGAATCTCGGGCTTAGTGCCAGCTGCCAATAAAAAGCTGGCATTAACCCCTTTATTACCCAGTTTGCCACCGGCACCAGGGCAACTGGAAGAGCATGGGTACAGCGCCAGAAAATGGCGCTTCAATGAATGCGCCATTTTCTGGAGCGGCTGCGGGCTGCAATTCGCAGCATGGGGGGCCCAGAACGCTTGGGCCTTTCCATGCTGAGGATTCCAGCCCCCAGCTGCCTAGTTGTACCTGGCTGGGCCAAAAATATGGCGGAGCCCTATGTCATTTTTTTTTCTAGAATTAGTTCTAGAAATTAAAAAAAATGGGCTTCACTGTATTTTTGGTTGCAGCCAGGTACAACGAGGCAGCTGGGGGTTGCTGGCAGTCTGTAGCTGCCAAGTTGTACCTGGCTGGACCAAAAATATGGCGGAGCCCTACGTCATTTTTTTTTCTAGAATTAGTTCTAGAAATAAAAAAAAATGGGCTTCGCTGTATTTTTGGTTGCAGCCAGGTACAGCGAGGCAGCTGGGGGTTGCTGGCAGTCTGTAGCTGCCAAGTTGTACCTGGCTGGACCAAAAATATGGCGGAGCCCTACGTCATTTTTTTTTCTAGAATTAGTTCTAGAAATAAAATAAAGCCTTCGCTGTATTTGTAGCCAGCCATGTACAACTTGGTAGCTGGCTGACTGGAATCCTCAGCGTGGAGAGACTCAAATGTTGTGGGTCCCCCACGCTGCAAATTTCAACCCACAGCCACCCAAGAAAATAGCGCATTCATTAGAGGCGGCATTTTCTGGTGCTGTACCCCAACTCTACCAGTTGCCCTTGTGCTGGTGGCACACGGGTTCTCCATATGCGACATAGTGTCCGCTAACAATTTCAATAGAAAATTAGCTCCAATTGTTAGCGGAAACCATGTCGGGTATGGAGAGCCCCTCCCTGTGTGCCTGAACATTGGAGCTCCCCCACAAGTGACCCCATTTTGGAAACTAGACCCCCAAAGGATTATATCTAGATGCATAGTGAGCACTTTGAACCCCCAGATGCTTCACAAATTGATCCGTAATAATGAAAAAAGAAATTATTTGTGGAAAAAAAGTGCTTTTTCATTTTTACGGATGAATTTCTGAAGCACCTGGGGATTCAAAGTGCTCACTATGCATCTAGATACGTTCCTTTGGGGGTCTAGTTTCCAAAATGGGGTCACTTGTGGGGGAGCTCCAATGTGGAGACACATGGGGACCCTCCAAACGCGACATGGTGTCCGCTAACAAATTGAGCTCATTTTCCATTCAAATTGTTAGCGGACACCATGTCGCGTTTGGAGGGTCCCCGTGTGTCTCCACATTGGAGCTCCCCACAAGTGACCCCATTTTGGAAACTAGACCCCCTAAGGAACGTATCTAGATGCATAGTGAGCACTTTGAACCCCCATATGCTTCAGAAATTCATCCGTAAATATTAAAAAGCACTTTTTTTTCCCACAAAAAATTTATTTTTTCATTATTATGGATCAATTTGTGAAGCATCTGGGGGTTCAAAGTGCTCACTATGCATCTAGATATGTTCCTTTGGGGTCTAGTTTCCAAAATGGGGTCACTTGTGGGGGAGCTCCAATGCGGAGACACACAGGGACCCTCCAAACGCGACATGGTGTCAGCTAACAATTTGAGCTCATTTTCCATTCAAATTGTTAGCGGACACCATGTCGCGTTTGGAGGGCCCCGGTGTGTCTCCACATTGGAGCTCCCCCACAGGTGACCCCATTTTGGAAACTAGACCCCCTAAGGAAGGTATCTAGATGCATAGTGAGCACTTTGAACCCCCAGATGCTTCACAAATTCATTCATAAAAATTAAAAAAACACTTTTTTTTCACAAAAAAATTCTTTTTTCCTACATTTTTTCAGTTTCACATGGCAAAGGGATAAAATACATCCCAAAATTTGTTGGGCAATTTCTCCTGAGTACACCGATACCTTATATGTGGTCATAAACCACTGTTTGGGCGCACGGCAGGGCTCAGAAGTGAAGGAGCGCCATTTCACTTTTTGAACGGAAAATTGGCTCTAAAATTCAAATTGCGCTCCCTCCCTTCTGAGCCCTGCCGTGCGCCCAAACAGTGGTTTATGACCACATATGAGGCATCAGTGTACTCAGGAGAAATTGCCCAACAAATTTTAGGATGCATTTTATCCTGTTGCCCATGTGAAAATGAAAAAATTGAGGCTAAAAAACATTTTTGTTACAAAAATTAAAATGTCCATTTTTTCCTTCAACATTATTTTAGTTCCTGTGAAGCACCTGAAGGGTTAATAATCTTCTTCAATATAGTTTTGAGTAGCTTGAGGGGTGCAGTTTTTGGAATGGTGTCACTTTTGGGTGTTTTCTGTCATGTACACCCCTCAAAGGGACTTCAAATGTGATGTGGTCACTAAAAAATTGGTTTTGTAAATTTTGCTGGAAAAATGAATAATTGCTGATGAACTTTGAACCCTTATAACGTCCTACCAAATTTTTTTTTTCTTCCAAAATTGTGCTGATGTGAAGTAGACATGTGGGACATGTTATTTATTAACTATTTTGTGGCACATAACTCTCTGGTTTAGCAGAATAAAAATTAAAAATTTGAAAATTGCTAAATTTTCAAAATGTTTGCCAAATTTTTTATTTTTTCACAAATAAACGCAAAAATTATCGACCTAAATTTAATACGAACATGAAGCCCAATATGTCACGAAAAAACAATCTCATAATCGCTAGGATCCGTTGAAGCGTTCCAGAGATATTACCTCATAAAGGGAGAGTGGTCAGAATTACAAAAAATGGTCTGGTCATTAAGCTGCAAAGTGACTCGGTCCTTAAGGGGTTAAACCAGTCAGATATAACTTGCCCACACTTTATAATGGTAATCAATAGCAGTGACCACATTCAAGATGGTGGAACCAGCCTCAGTGCACTTTTTAATATAGACATAGCTGCAGTGCATTGTGGGCATGATGTCATATCCTGCCTGGAGATAGGGAAGTGCAGTGACCCACAATGGAAATGAAGTCACTGGCTTCATAACAACATACTGAGGCTGTGCAAAGCGGTACACTATGGGTATTGTGTCATTTCCAGTTCCTGACATGCTCAGTGGGATATAGAGAATGCTGGTAACAGAATTATGCATCATTACATATGAGTGATTGTCAAATTCCTAATAGCGGACACCTGATTTTAATGATCAAATGCACTAATTAATGTATATGGGCACTAAGAACTGTAAATCATGATGATAAAACGTTTTAGTAATCACCAAATTCACTTAATAATATACTAGATTAAAGAGGACCTGTCACCAAACCAGGCATGGTGATCTAATTACAGCACTGGATACAGCATGTCTGCAGCATGCAGACAAGGGGTCCCCCAGCACTTGAGCAGCCCTGTACCCCGAGATAATACACTTAGAAAACTTACATGCTGTAGCCACTAAGGAGGTGGCTAGGGGCTGCAGCCAAGGGCAGATTCACACCCCCTGCATGTTTATTCTGCCCACCGCTGCCAATCATTCTCTCCCTGTCTGCAGCATTTAAACAGAGGTTTTTTTTCTCTCCCGTTTAGCTTTCTGGGAGAGAGAAAAAAAAACTGTTTAAATGCTGCAGACAGGGAGAGAATGATTGGCAGCGGTGGGCAGATTACTCAGGCAGGGGTGTGAATCTGCCCTTGGCTGCAGCCCCTAGCCACCTCCTTAATGGTTGGAGCATGTAAGTTTTCTAACTGTATTATCTCGGGGAACAGGGCTGCTCAAGTCCTGGGGGACCCCTTGTCTGCATGCTGCAGACATGCTGTATCCAGTGCTGTAATTAGATCACCATGCCTGGTTTGGTGACAGGTCCTCTTTAAGGCCCGATGCTATCGCATAAGGAGGGTTGGATTGCGCCACATCCAAGATGGCATCCGGAAAGTCTCGCTAGACTTCCAGAATGCCATCTTGGATGTGGTGCGATCCAACATGGCGGGCGAGTAGTCTCGCAAGAAATCATCGTTGAGGATGGATGTCGCCAGATGGGGCAGATCTAACATGGCGTCGGTGTCGCGGAGAAAAAGATGGGATGTCGGCGGCGGCGTGCAGGAGACGATCGGATGTCGGCGGTGTGTTAACGGACGGGTGTCGGTGAGTATAGATGTCGGCGTGAGAGTACATGGGGGTATGAGTGTGGGGGTATGAGTGTGAGACGGTACAGAGAGGGGGGGTGTATGTAAAGTGGCCTGGGGATCGCGTGTGTGGGGAGGTGCAGAAAGAGAGGGGGGTGTGGTGAGGAGTGTGATGGTGTGTCAGTGGAGATTGTGAGGCACAGCAGAGGCCTCCAATGGCGGTAGTGGGGCTTTGAAAGCCCCGCTACCGCCAAAGGTCGGCCATGTTGGATCACGCATGACGGGTGTACAGCCAACTTCCGTCACGGATGTGACATAGCGATACCGTTACATAGTGACGGAAGTTGGCTTAGGGCTTTAATTATAATAGATAGAATACATACAGCCGTACCGGTGTGCAGCGGTGCCAGTGTGCAGCGGTGCCGGAGTCCAGGAGGAGACAGCAGGCAGGTGCGGTCAGGAGGGGGCCGGGGGACAGTGGCTGGGTGCGGGCAGAAGGGGGCCGGGGAACAACGGCCATGTGCGGGCAGGAGGGGGCTGAGGAAGAGCGGCTTGATCCGTGCAGGAGGGGGCCGGGGGACAGTGGCCGGATGCGGGCAGGAGGGAGGCAGGGAGACAGTGACCAGGTGCGGGCAGGAGGGGGCCAGGAGGACAGCGGCCAGGTGCGGGCAGTAGGGGGCGAGGGGGCCTTACTGGGCAGAGTGGTCAGCAAAGGCAAGGGGGGTGCAGAGTGGTCAGCAAAGGCTGGGGGGCGGCAGAGTGGTCAGCGGAGGCGGGGGGGGGCAGAGTGGTCGGCGGAGGGCGGAGAGGGCAGAGTGGTGAGCGTAGGCCAGGGGGGCAGAGTGGTCAGCAGAGGCCGGGGGGGCAGAGTGGTCATCGGAGGCCGGGGGGGCAGAGTGGTCGGCGGAAGTCGGGGGGGGAACAGATTGGTCAGCGGAGGTCGGGGGGGCAGAGTGGTCAGGGGAGGCCGGGGGAGGGCAGAGTGGTGAGCAGATACCGGGGTGTCAGAGTGGTCAGTGGAGGTCGGGGGAGGGGGGGCAGAGTGGTCAGCGTAGGCCGGGGTGGGGGCAGAGTGGTCAGTGGAGGCCTGGGGGGGCAGAGTGGTCAGCGAAAGCCAGGGGGGGCAGAGTGGTCAGCGAAGGCCGAGGGGGCAGAGTGGCCGGCGGAGGGCGGGGGGGGCAGAGTGGCCGGCGGAGGGCGGGGGGGGCAGAGTGGTGAGCGGAGGCTGGGGGAGGAGGGGCAGAGTGGTCAGCGTAGGCCAGGGGGGCAGAGTGGTCAGCGGAGGCCAGGGGGGCAGAGTGGTCAGCAAAGGCCGGGGGGGCAGAGTGGTCAGCGGAGGCCGGGGGGCAGAGTGGTCAGCGGAGGCTGGGGGGCAGCAGAGTGGTGAGCGAAGGCCGGGGGGGCAGAGTGGTCAGCGGTGACCGGGGGGGCAGAGTGGTCAGTGGAGGCCGGGGGGCGCAGAGTGGTCAGCGGAGGTCGGGGGAAGGGGGGGCAGAGTGGTGAGTGGAGGCTGTGGGGGCAGAGTGGTCAGCGGAGGTCGGGGGAGGGGGGGCAGAGTGGACAGTGTAGGCCGGGGGGGCAGAGTAGTCAGCGGAGGCCGGGGGAGCAGAGTGGTCAGAAAAGGCCAGGGGGGGCAGAGTGGTCAGCGGAGGCCGGGGGGGTAGAGTGGTCAGTGGAGGCCGGGGGGGCAGAGTGGTCAGCAAAGGCCAGGGGGGGGCAGAGTGGTCAGTGAAGGCCGGGGGGGCAGAGTGGTCAGCGGAGGCAGGGGAGGTAGAGTGGTGAGAGCGGAGGCCGGGGGGGGCAGAGTGGTCAGCGGAGGCCAGGAGGGGCAGAGTGGTCGGCAGAGGCCGGGGGGGCAGAGTGGTCAGCGGAGGTCGGGGGGGCAGAGTGGTCAGCGGAGGTTGGGGGGGCATTCCCGGCGAGACTTCCCGGCCGCCATCTTGCATGTCGCCGCTGTGCACAGGGCGAAACCAAGATGGTGGCCGGGAACTCTCGCGAGATTTTCCGGCCGCCATCTTGGTTTTGCTATGTACGGGGCGGCGACATAAGGAAGACGGAAGACGGAGGAACATGCAGGAAGACTAAGGCGGGTGCGATCGGGTGGTAAGTAGAATATCATCAGCGTGGAGGGGCAGAGCAGCACATTAGAATGGGACCCCACCTGATGAAGACGGCTTAGACCGTCGAAACGCGTTGTGGCAGTGGTATTGGAGGAAGAATAAAGGTCGGTTCTTATCCACTAATTTGTCCAGTATTGCTTTGGCGCTCCCTGAGACCGCTGTACTATTGTTTTTATGTGACTCCTTTTCCTCCGTGTCCCACTCTGAAGTGGGTAGACACTATCTCAACCTCAGACCACCTGTGGGTGATGAGGGTGCAAATTGCAGACATGGAGCCAGGAACTCCATATGTTATATACAAAACAGAAAACACTGCACAGCACTCACAGACACAATGTGAACTGGTGCCAGCAGAAGCAGGCACCTCGGGGACATCTAGCTCGGTGTGGGGCCCGGATGCCCTGACTTCCTCCTCGAGGATGGGTTGCGGGTCCGGCTGCTGGCCACTGCTGGCAACCTCAGGCTCACTCATGGCCTGGTCTCTTGCCCTCAGCTCCAGCTCTGGGTCACTGGACTCCCTCTGTGCAACCCGCCGGGACAACTCAGTGCAGACTGGTGTGCTCCAGCGCCTGAAGAACCAGTACAGGGTCTCATTGAGCTGTGTCAGCAAGTCTCTTAGGGCGACCTCCCAGAATGCATCATTGTCACCGGAAGACAGGAGTGAAAATGCACCCTGCTCCACAGTGCCAGGGCTGCTCACTTCTCCCACCTCGCGGGCCGGGTTTTCGTAGCTGCTTGCCGCCATTTTACAGACCCCTGGACCATACCTGTGCCTTGCCTTTCGTCTTTCTTCTGCCGCACCCTTTCTACCAACATTTGTAGTTTCCAACAGGAGTACTTTTATCTAAAGCCCGCCGCCTTGGTTCTTCCTTGGAAACTTGGGCGGGTCTGGATTTTTGCGCCTCTGTCAAGGCTCTCACACAATGAGGAGCTGAGTCACACCCCCGGGCCTGCACATGGCGTTAAGTCTCTGACCCCGCCATTTTGGGGTTCAATAACAAAGTTCGGTTCAAACAAAGTTCAAGGTGCACAGTACCTGGTTTTACCTGGCACTGGATCCTGTTCGTGATGCCAGAAGCTGACACCCCAGGACTGTGGGGTACCCGGTCCTGGGTGTTGTTTAAAGGGGGAATGTCACTGGGGCCTGTGCCCAGTCCCATGGCCCTGGTGGTCGCTAAAAAAAGGGGAACAGTCAATAAAAATAGTGATTCGTGACGCCACCTACGGTTCCGGTAATGTTACCGGTGCTGTGGGACAGACCTCCAGAGTGATGGTGGAGCAGTGAGTTGGTTACGCTCCCCGTAGGTGGAGCAGGATCCCTGGGGCAGTGATGGATGTTGGGAGTTGTGGGACAGTCTTTTATTTACACAAAAACACAGCTACACCAGGCCTTGTCACTTGTTCTTTTCATGCTGCGGTCGGCAGCTCCTCAGGTGCAGGCACATAAAGTACAACACACAGTCTGTACAACACACAGTTTGCTGGAAATTAGGATGCCGCACTTAGGTCCCTGAGTGGAATGCCTGCTGCTCCTGTACGGTCCCTTCCTGCACTCTTTCCTGTCTCCCTCAGCGCTCCTGAGCACAGAGCCTGAAGCCAGCTCCCACGGATCCTTTCTCTCTAAGCGACTCCGAGTCCTCGAGACCCTATATGGTACCTTTTCTGTGTGCGCCGGGTGTCGGTCATGACTTCCTAAAGAAACTCGGGCCTCCAGTTCGGCGGCTCGGGGGTGAACACCCGTACCGCTCTCTGAGCCGGTCCTACGTTCTGGGACTGAAAACCTCCAGTCGGTAGTCATACCGGGTCCGGATTCGGGTGAACCGCAATACCTGGTGTCCCTAGGGTCCCCTTCTGTCCTGACAGTTCCTCGGCCATCTTCTAAGGCTGGTTTCACATTGCGATTTTGTTAAATCCGATACTGTCCGATGAAAATCAGACAGCATCGGATTCGAATTAGCCCCCATGTTCTCCAATGGGGATTGGATCAGATTTGCACGTATCTGTCCGATTTTTTTCAGTAGCCAAAATCGTAGACTGCTGTGATTTTGGCTTCCGAGTGAAAAATCGGATCAAATCAGATCCAATTCGTTCAGATTAAAATAAGATGGTAGTCTATGGGGATCGGATCGGATGGAAAATCGGATCCGATATCGGATCTGATTTTCTGTATTGAGCATGCTCAAACTCCCAGACCACTCCCAAAACCTCCCCTAGCCCTCCCCCAGCCCTCCCTCAGTGGGCAGAGTTCCGTTTAAATCGGATCCCTCAGAAAATCAGACCGATGGCATCTGATGGCATCCGATTTAGTACATCCGATGCTGTCCGATTTTCATCGGACAGCATCGGATTTAACAAAATCGCAATGTGAAACCAGCCTTATCCTCGATCCCCAGCGGAGCTCTCCCACTCACTAACTACCACTCCTCCCACACACACACTTTTCTACCCTGTCACTCCTCCCATGAGACTGGGTCCTCCCTACAGCCGGTCCACCCATGGTCCCCTATCTAGGGTGTGTGTGGATGCGTGTCATGAGGGTCCTTTATGCAGCATCCCAATTTGTCAGGCACAGGAATACTACACAGTCTTTTTTATGGGTGCAGTACCCCTCCGTGACATTGGATTTGGAGGATTCTACATTCTTCAGGATGTTTTTTGTTTGATTTTTTTGGGGGGTGGGGTGTTATGATATTTTCTGTGTTTTTTTTTTTTTTTTGATGGAGTGATAAAATTTAAAAAAAAATGTATTTTAACTTAACAACATACATTCAATGAATTGGTGAAAGAGGAATATTTGGGGTAGTTTATTTTCAAATAAAATATTTATTAGTCTGGATGTTTTTGTCCATACTGACTTGGTTAGTAATGTCAGGTATTGGATTGACGCCTGAACATTACTCATTTTTGGGCTTGATGCCATCTGACATGACTGAGCTGGCATCAACCCCAAATACCATTACTCCCCCCCATTTGCCAACACACCAGAGCAGCAGGGAAAGAGTCTGATGTCTATTTATGAAAAAATGATAAAATATAAAAATAAATCAACAATAATCACTGGGGAACAATTTGAAAAAAATTTTCTGTTGAGTTAGGTTTTTTTGTGCTGATTTATACTAAAATTGGCATGCTGATTCCAAAAATGTAGTCAGTTTTTTTCTAGCACGTCAAGTTTTCCTCCACAACTTACCTGCTAGAGATGCACAATTGCACTGATATCTGTAATAAGACTTGCTAATTGCATATATATATATATATATATATATATATATATATATATATCCTTTGTAAAAAACATGATAGTGTTAAAAAACATATTTGTCATGCCTATTTCTTATATATTTCATTTTTTGTTCATATTTGTACTATTTAAAAAAAACAAAACACTTTTTAGGTACAGTAGTTTACATATATTTGAGAAAACAAAAATCTTATAGTTCAAAAACTTGACGTGATAGAGAAAAACTGAGATCATTTCTGGATTCAGCATCCAAAAATTAATTAAGAACAGTTGTCAGACCTAACTCCTAAAAAATTGTGTTCCCCAGTGTAATCTAAAATATTGACTGGTGTGAGGCACCGACCGGGTCGGGCCCCTGCGACCGGTATGTGCCTCCCTGGGTGCGTCCTCCATATTGACAGGTCGCACTCCATCCCGGGATTTTGTGCTGGTTCTGCTTTACTGGCTTGGGTGTGATAAAAGGAAGCTAGACCACGGGGTGTGGTCTCGAGTGGGGGAGTGAAGACAACTCCCTGAGCTTCTGAGAGAGAAGCATCCCTGAGCCAGGCCTGAGACATTGTGGCTGGTTTTGTCGGGGTACGTCCTTCTGGGTGATGCTAAGAAGCGGCCCCTGAAGTAAGGGGAATCCGGAATATTGTACCAGACTATTGTTTTTCCTACATTTTTGGCCAAATAACCCCGTGTGCTGTGACCAGTGGTGCCTGGATCCCGTGTCTTTGCCTTCCTGACGCCGCTATACCTCACATATGGTGGAGAATGCGGGCATTGCCGGCCTGGTGAGGTGTAGCCGGCACTACCGTTGCCCTCTGTTCCGGTGGGGAAGTGACTTTTCATGAGGCTAATGAGCGGCTGCTAAGTAAGAGGCCAGTCTCTTGCATGGTGCCCGGCATCGCATGTCCTGGATCCAGCCGGCTACATTACAACACAAACCAGCAGCCAGCATGGAGGAGGTGCTCAAGCACCTGGTGCTGGCCCAGCAGCAGCAACAGGAAGCTCAGCAGCAGCAGGAGAGGAGGCACCAGTAGCAGATGGCCCTGTTGAGGGAGGCTGTGCGGGCCATACCGGGGGATCTGCCTAGAGGACCAGGTGACGACTGCAGCGTCCGGAAAGCGGTAAGACAAGCGCTACAAAAGATGACCCCGGGGGAGGATGTGGAGGCATTCCTGGCCGTGTTTGAGCGGGTGGCTGAACGGGAGAGACTGCCAGTCGCCCAGTGCGCCGAGGTGCTGGCGCCCTATTTGACTGGTGATCCCCAAAAGGCATACATAAACCTGTGTACTGAGGATGCCCTGGACTATGGCGCCCTGAAGGGGGAGATATTGGCACGTACCGGGGTCAATACATATGTAAGGGCACAACGGGTGAGCCAATGGGCCTATGAGGAAGGCAAACCCGTGCGCTCACAGGCCTATGATTTGTTGCACCTGGTTAAAAAATGGCTGCAGCCTGAAGCCCTGAGTCCGGCTCAGATGGTAGAGCGGGTGGTGGTGGATCGCTTTGTGCATACGCTGCCCGTCCCCATACAAAAGTGGGTGGGACACAGTGACCCGGGTTCCCTAGACCAGTTGGTGAACGTGGTGGAGCCCCATGTGGCCACACAGGAACTGATCCGGGACACTGGGACAATGCGGGCTACCCGCAAGGCCGCGCCCACCACACCAGACAGTAGGGACCCCCAACCCGGTTCCCGGGCAGGCGAGCGCCCGGCTCAGGCCAAAAACGGGCCTCCCCCTGCAGCAAAGCGGCGATCCGGACAGCTGCGGTTCGGCCCCTGGTATAGAGGGGAACCACCCCGATGTAGAAGATGCTGGGAGGTGGGACATATGATGGCGCAGTGTCCCCTCAACGGAGAACCAATGGACTGTGAATATTCCCGGAGGCGGTCCATGTTCGCCCACCTCGTCGGAAAACGGGGTTCGGCCCCCCGGGATACTGAGAATGTACTGTGCCGTGTACGGCTTAACGGTCATGAGGTGACGGCCCTACTGGACTCAGGGAGCAACGTGACCCTCGTGTGTGCCTCCTTGGTCTCCAGGACCAAACCCACCGACCGAAAGGTCAGGGTGATGAGTGTCCATGGGGATCATCGCAGGTATCCGACGAAGCGTGTCACGTTTGCTACCTCAGCCAGGAGGGTTCAACATGTCGTGGGGGTGGTAAAGGATCTCCCTTATGATGTTGTGCTGGGGAGGGATATGCCCTTGTTCCGGGTATTGTGGAACGAGTATATGGCCCCCCAGATGAAGGGCGGACAGGGCCCAGAGCCCGAGAATCCCGCCGCTGGGATACCCAGAGGACTTGATGTGACTGATTGCCGGGTGCAGAGACCAGTGCGCCGGCTCGCCGTCCGGAGCGGTGCAGCAGTGCCGCGGGCAGACCCCATGTTGCTTTTGGGGCCCCAGGCCGCTATCGTTGATGCCCGTCCGGGGTTTGTGGGTGCCGGGGGTCCGAACGGGTTGGTTGCTCGTGGGGTCTGGCACCGCTGGTATCCCTAGGTGCCCCTGCTTGGCTCCGCCGGTTCTCCGCGCCGTGACGCTGTCTGCACGCAGGTTCCGGGGTTATGGCCTTGTGTTCAGCCCTATACGCTTGAACATAGGGGGGGGGGTGTGTGAGGCACCGACCGGGTCGGGCCCCTGCGACCGGTTTGTGCCTCCCTGGGTGCGTCCTCCATATTGACAGGTCGCACTCCATCCCGGGATTTTGTGCTGGTTCTGCTTTACTGGCTTGGGTGTGATAAAAGGAAGCTAGACCACGGGGTGTGGTCTCGAGTGGGGGAGTGAAGACAACTCCCTGAGCTTCTGAGAGAGAAGCATCCCTGAGCCAGGCCTGAGACATTGTGGCTGGTTTTGTCGGGGTACGTCCTTCTGGGTGATGCTAAGAAGCGGCCCCTGAAGTAATTGGAATCCGGAATATTGTACCAGAGTATTGTTTTTCCTACATTTTTGGCCAAATAAACCCGCATGCTGTGACCAGTGGTGCCGGGATCCTGTGTCTTTGCCTCCCTGACGCCGCTATACCTCACACTGTCTATTGAATAAAAAGTTCTGGGCATGTTACAAACCTGTTTTTTGCACATCTAATTTAGTAGTTCAATTTGACATTTGATCACACCACATTAATACTATCACATGTTGCTTCTGTTGCCTTTTTGGACACATATCTAGCATTTCTTGTTCAGTCCTTTTGGGGAATGGTAGATTGTGGTTGAAGTTGGTGACAAGATTTTATTTATATCTATTTATAGAGCAATTATATATATATATATATATATTATATATATATATATAGTAAGTAAGAAGAAGTGACAATGGCAATAAATGGAATAATTTAAAGGAAATGAACCCATACCATGACATATGACTATAAGAATCATCCATTATAAGTTTATGTTGAAAACATACAATTCCGCCCTTCACCTCTCCAAACAAGCTTACTCCAACACCCTTATCACATCACTAGCCGACAATCCTAAACGATTATTTGACACTTTCCACTCCCTCCTCAGTCAAAGAGTGCAGCCCCAACCACCAGCTTCACAGCTGACGATCTGACCAACTATTTTAAGGACAAAAGTTGACCACATACGACAGGAAATTTCCTTACAGCCTCAGAATATCATGCGTTCTCCTCCCTCCTACACTTCGTCCAAGTCATTTTCTGTCTTTGATCCGGTCACAGAGGAAGAGGTCATCTGGCTTCTTGCATCTTCTCACCCTACTACCTGCACCAGCGGTCCCATTTCCTCACATCTCCTTCAATCCCTTTCCCCAGCTGTCACATCTCACCTAATTAAAATATTTAATATTTCCCTCTCATCTGGTGTTTTCCCCTCCTCCTTCAAACATGCCAATGTGGCGCCCCTGCGGGTATTAGCCACAGTATAAGATCATAATAGTTGCACTCACTTAGAAAGCCATGCCACTGCACTACCACCTTTGGCCAGTAGGGGGAGCTCCAGAGACACCAGAGACTTCCCTAGAGATAAAACACTGGTTTGAGGTAAATTTTCAGACAGTTGGAGCCACGAGCTCAGAGTGACAGGAGCTGCATTGAGTTCCTGAGGACTGACTGACAATTTCCAGGGCCAAGCCATCGGTCTGAGGAGGAGAAAACTGATAAGAGGAACACTTTCAGAATCGGGTAGCATCATTATCTACCCTAGATAAAAAGCGCAGATACGGATACCGGATCCGTGGCTGCATTAGTTATATACAATACAGCAACCGGAAAACGTGAGGTAACAACAAGCTTCACAGGGCCAGACACAGCAACATACTAAGAGTTCAGCAGTACTCCCGGAGGGGGTAAGCAGAGAGAGACAAAGGACTCAAGTTGCCTGTTGAGTGGGACCCAGAGAGGACAGATTTGGGCCAGCAGCGAGTTCACACACGGCAGCAGGGCCACATAGACAGCGCAGGCAGGAGGTAAAGGACCGGTGGGGCCTGAGCAACTGAACCCCTATTGCAGACTCCGGAGACGGGACTTGTTGTATTATAGTTTGGTTGAAAGTAAACCAGTTAAACCTCATCTGTGCCTCAGCCTCTGATTTAACAGTTACCATCTATCCAGGATTGGGACCATCACCGCTGAGAGGATTTGCTGTGAATCAAGTAAGTGTCTGTGCCCTTAACATCTCCTCACCATACTTCCATCTTCATCCATCATTAACTTTAACATCACCTGTCCAGGGGACCCTACAGCCCTACCCGGAAAAGGGCTATACCATCTCAGCTGCCTCTCACCATCATCCCCTGGCCAGTACAAGGCAGCGGTGGCCATATATAGCCACATTATTCTGGGTGGCGTCACGACAATAACATCTACAAACTTTATAAACTATATAAACTTCTAAATCCCCTGTAAATACCCCCTTTTAGGAGTGTGCCAGCCTGGGGCCACGGCCTGGGTCCAGCCACCAGTGACTCCCCCAAGGAAAGGGACCATGCGCCGGGTATCCCGGTCCCCTAAGCTGGGCGGCACATCTCTCTTTGGCGTCACGAACAGGATTTACCGTGCCTGGTTAAATCGGGTACTGTGTGCCGTGATTAATGCCGAAAATTGTGAGAAAATCCGAGAAAATTGACTTTTTTATCAAAAAGTGATTTTCCCATTGGAAACCATTGAAATAGACTTTTCCCCATTGACTAACATTGAAACAAAATGGCCGCCAGCCTCTGAGGTAAAATTGCATCATCACTAATTACCTCATAACTGCCACAGCACGAGACTGCTATTTGAACTGTGTCATAGCCCTGAGCTCTGATCTGACTGAAAAATTTCAGATTCCGCCATTACTGAGCTCACGGCGAGCAGAAGCAGCAGGGGGCGTGTCTTTGTGGGCGGTACCAAGCTGAGAGCTCTGACGTCTGCAAAAGGGGAAAACCAATCCTGCTGCACAGCGGAACGATTATACGCCATCCCGACGGAAGCAGAGGACCGGAAGGGTCCGGATTAACTAAGGGGGCGCAACATGTCGCAGCACGGAGACGCCGAAACACTCGGCGACACAAATGCAGCTGAAGCACAAAACAGAGCGCTCGGCAGCACAGCGGCGCAAGGTGCAGCGCCCATTATGCCGATGGTGATGCCATACACCCCAGGTGCTCCATGGCTTCCAGTGTATGAAGGTAAGCCTAATACTTTTGATGATTTTAAAGAAAAACTGCTGGCCTATTTAAACATGTTTCCAATGGCAGAAGCTCAGCGTGTCGGTTTGCTGATGGCACAGTTAAGTGGTAATGCCAAGCGAGAAGTCACAGCATGGTCCGCTGATCTAAAAGACACTGCTGAGCATATTCTAGCTGGATTAAAGGCAGTATTTGAAACTACTGCTGGTAGCAAAGCAAAGACCAAATTCTTCAATTGCAAACAAAAGGCCAATGAGAGTGTGAGAGACTTTGCCCTGAATTTACAGGAGGCCCTTAAAGCGCTTACACTGGCTGAACCAATTTTTAACACTGGCGCTGATAAATTGCTAAAAGATCAATTCATTGAGGGACTATTAACCCCTTCTCATCGAGGGCATGCGAGTATGCTGACTTTCAAGGACCCTGAAGTGACATTTGCCCAGTTAAAGGAGAGCGCTATTCGTCTCCAGCAGGCAGAGGCACTTTGGGATCAGGATCCTGAGCCATCCATTACAGAAACCCCTCAACAACAGAGAATGCCAGTGACATCAGTTAAGCCCCTGGAGGCCAGTGCTAATGATGCTTTCCAGCAAAAGCTTGACTCTCTAACAGACATTGTCACCTCAATGGCTAAAACCATGCAGGAAATGAGAGAATCACAGACTACACCCAAGATGGAGTTGGCGAACCGCAGAGAGGATATTCCCTGGATGAGACCCCAGAGATACCCAGCGTGGAGAGGACGACCCAACGACCGTTACCAGCCGGATGGACAGCCTATTTGCCGACGTTGCCGGAAGCCAGGCCACATCGCCCGCAATTGTGATTTAAACAAGGATCCCCTGGGAATGCGGGCCGCTTCGCAGGAGTGAACTTTCAAGGCCCAACATCCTGGCACAATAAGTACGTCGGAGGACGTCCCATTATCCCCATCGTGCTGGACGGTATTCCCCTCAATGCCTTGTTGGACACTGGTTCCCAGATTTCATCTATACCACATATCCTTTATAAGAGGTACTGGGCAGATTCAGACATTGATAAAAGACCATCTAATGTTGAGCTAAGTATATATGCTAGTAATGGAAAATTGGTACCGCAAGTAGGATTTAGAGAGATGACCATTAAGATTGGTAGAGTAGAATTAAAGAATCAGGGTATCATAATTGTTGATGTTAACCGACGGGAACCTTTTGTATTGGTAGGTATGAATGTTTTAGAAAATTGTTTTTCCGAGGTTATTACTATTTTACAGCAATTTGCGGAAACTGCCCAATCCTGCCAGCAGAGAATTCTCCGGAGAGAGATAAAAGCATTGGTGCTGAAGCAACAAGTAGAGGTTGCAGGTGGAGAAATCGGCAGTGTGAGGGTAAGTGACCCAACTCCTATAGTGATACCTCCAAAAACTGAAATGCTGGTATGGTGTAGAGCAGCCATTGGTATTAAAGGACGAGATTACCAAGCCTTGGTAGAGCCTGTGTACACTGATAGTAGACCCACGATATTAACAGCTAGAGGAATAGTCGAGGTACACAGGGGAAGAGTGCCCATACGTCTTTTGAATTGTGGAGAGGAAGAGGTCACTTTACCAAGGTACGCTACCATGGCCAAGCTATACACTGTTGACAACAATGCCATCATAGCCATTGGGCCCTTGAATCCGTCATGTCAGGCGGACGACAATGGTTCAAGTGGAGAATTAGAAGATTGGTGTCAGCAGCTGCATATAGGTACAGATTCAACACCTACCCACCAAAAACAAGGGGTGTACCGACTAGTAGAAGAATATGAACGGGTCTTTAGTAAACACCCATTAGACTTCGGACAGATAAAAGGGGTAGAACATACAATTCCTACCGGTAACCACCCACCAATAAAAGAGAGATATAGACCCACTAGATGGCAGCCCGATTCTAAAGAATCGGGTAGTCTAGAATCCATATATAGTTTATTTAGTAATAGTTAGGGTAGTGCGGTGAAATTAATTGTGTGTATAGAGGTGGCTCAGTGGTTAGCACTGCGCGGTGGCTCAGTGGTTAGTACTGCGTGCGGTGGCTCAGTGGTTAGCAGTGAGGGCGCTGGCTCAGTGGTTAGCAGTGAGTGCGGTGGGGCAGTGGTTAGCAGTGAGTGCGGTGGCGCAGTGGTTAGCAGTGAGTGCGGTGGCTCAGTGGGTAGCAGTGAGTGCGGTGGCTCAGTGGGTAGCAGTGAGTGCAGTGGCTCAGTGGGTAGCAGTGAGTGCAGTGGCTCAGTGGGTAGCAGTGAGTGTAGTGGCTCAGTGGTTAGCAGTGAGTGCAGTGGCTCAGTGGTTAGCAGTGAGTGGGGTGGCTCAGTGGTTAGCAGTGAGTGCGGTGAGATTGGTCAGCGCAGCGGCGTGGGCAGAGTGGTCAGCGCAGCGGCGTGGGCAGAGTGGTCAGCGCAGTGCCGTGGGCAGAGTGGTCAGTGCAGCGCCGTGGGCAGAGTGGTCAGCGCAGCGCCGTGGGCAGAGTGGTAAGCACACACATACAGTCCGCTATACTTACCACCGACCCTGCGTCTTCCCCGCCGCCTGGATCCTGAGTCGACATGTCGCCGCCCCCGGACGACTGGATCGAATATGTTGTCCGGGTAGTTTTGCGAGACATCTTGGACGCTATATGGGATCCAGTAGTTTGGGGGCAGCGACATGTCGACTGAGGATCCAGGCAGCGGACGCAGGGCCGGTGGTAAGTATAGCGGACTGTGTGTGTGTGTGTGTATGTGTGTGTGTGTACAAAGTTGAGGGAAGTGTAGACAAAGTGACGGAAGTGCGTACATACACACATATACACACATACTGTACATTGCATATGGAGGGGTGAGGAGAGCGGAGGCTGGAGGGCAGAGGACAGGGAGAGGAGAGCGGAGGCTGGAGGGCAGAGGACAGGGAGAGGAGAGCGGAGGCTGTAGGGCAGAGGAGAGCAGAGGCTGGAGGGCAGAGGACAGGGAGAGGAGAGCGGAGGCTGGAGGGCAGAGAAGAGCGGAGGGTGGAGGCTGGAGGGCAGAGGACAGGGAGAGGAGAGTGGAGGCTGGAGGGCAGAGGAGAGCAGAGGCTGGAGGCTGGAGGGCAGAGGAGAGGGAGAGGAGAGCGGAGGCTGGAGGGCGGAGGCTGGAGGGCAAAGGACAGGGAGAGGAGAGCGGAGGCTGGAGGGCAGAGGACAGGGAGAGGAGAGCGGCGGCTGGAGGGCAGAGGACAGGAAGAGGAGAGAGGAGGCTGGAGGGCAGAGGACAGGAAGAGGAGAGAGGAGGCTGGAGGGCAGAGGACAGGGAGAGCAGAGCGGAGGCTGGAGGGTGGAGGCTGGAGGGCAGAGGAGAGGAGAGTGGAGGCTGGAGGGCAGAGGAGAGGAGAGTGGAGGCTGGAGGGCAGAGGAGAGCGGAGGCTGGAGGGCAGAGGAGAGCGGAGGCTGGAGGGTGGAGGCTGGAGAGCAGAGGACAGGGAGAGGAGAGCGGAGGCTGGAGGGCAGAGGACAGGGAGAGGAGAGCGAGGGTGGAGGGCAGAGGACAGGGAGAGGAGAGCGGAGGGTGGAGGGCAGAGGACAGGGAGAGGAGAGCGGAGGCTGGAGGACAGAGGAGAGCGGAGGCTGGAGGGCAGAGGACAGGGAGAGGAGAGTGGAGGCTGGAGGGCAGAGGACAGGGAGAGGAGAGTGGAGGCTGGAGGGCAGAGGAGAGCAGAGGCTGGAGGGCAGAGGACAGGGAGAGGAGAGCGGAGTCTGGAGGGCAGAGGAGGTCGGAGGCAGGAGGGCGGAGGCTGGAGGGAAAAGGACAGGGAGAGGAGAGCGGAGGCTGGAGGGCAGAGGACAGGGAGAGGAGAGGGGAGGCTGGAGGGCAGAGGACAGGGAGAGGAGAGCGGAGGCTGGAGGGCAGAGGACAGGAAGAGGAGAGAGGAGGCTGGAGGGCAGAGGACAGGAAGAGGAGAGAGGAGGCTGGAGGGCAGAGGACAGGGAGAGGAGAGCGGAGGCTGGAGGGCAGAGGAGAGGAAAGAGGAGGCTGGAGGGCAGAGGACAGGAAGAGGAGAGAGGAGGCTGGAGGGCAGAGGACAGGGAGAGGAGAGCGGAGGCTGGAGGGCAGAGGACAGGGAGAGGAGAGCGGAGGTTGGAGGGCAGAGGACAGGGAGAGGAGAGCGAAGGCTGGAAGGCAGAGGACAGGGAGAGGGGAGCGGAGGCTGGAGGCTGGAGGGCAGGGGACAGGGAGAGGAGAGCGGAGGCTGGAGGGCAGAGGAGGGTGGAGGCTGGAGGGCAGAGGACAGGGAGAGTAGAGCGGAGGCTGGAGGGCAGAGGATAGGGAGAAGCGAGTGGAGGCTGGAGGGCAGAGGACTGGGAGAGGAGAGCGGAGGCAGGAGGGCAGAGGACTGGGAGAGGAGAGCGGAGGCAGGAGGGCAGAGGACTGGGAGAGGAGAGCGGAGGCAGGAGGGCAGAGGCCAGGGCAGAGGAGGCTGGAGGGCAGAGGCCAGGTCAGAGGAGGCTGGAGGGCAGAGGCCAGGGCAGAGGAGGCTGGAGGGCAGAGGCCAGGGCAGAGGAAGCTGGAGGGCAGAGGCCAGGGCAGAGGAAGCTGGAGGGCAGAGGCCAGGGCAGAGGAGGCTGGAGGGCAGAGGCCAGGGCAGAGGAGGCTGGAGGGCAGAGGCCAGGGCAGAGGAGGCAGGAGGGCAGAGGCCAGGGCAGAGGAGGCTGGAGGGCAGAGGCCAGGGCAGAGGAGGCTGGAGGGCAGAGGCCAGGGCAGAGGAGGCTGGAGGGCAGAGGCCAGGGCAGAGGAAGCTGGAGGGCAGAGGCCAGGGCAGAGGAAGCTGGAGGGCAGAGGCCAGGGCAGAGGAGGCTGGAGGGCAGAGGCCAGGGCAGAGGAGGCAGGAGGGCAGAGGCCAGGGCAGAGGCCAGGGCAGAGGAGGCTGGAGGGCAGAGGCCAGGGCAGAGGAGGCTGGAGGGCAGAGGCCAGGGCAGAGGAAGCTGGAGGGCAGAGGCCAGGGCAGAGGAAGCTGGAGGGCAGAGGCCAGGGCAGAGGAGGCTGGAGGGCAGAGGCCAGGGCAGAGGAGGCTGGAGGGCAGAGGCCAGGGCAGAGGAGGCAGGAGGGCAGAGGCCAGGGCAGAGGCCAGGGCAGAGGAGGCTGGAGGGCAGAGGCCAGGGCAGAGGAGGCTGGAGGGCAGAGGCCAGAGGGCAGAGGCCAGGGCAGAGGAGGCTGGAGGGCAGAGGCCAGGGCAGAGGAGGCAGGAGGGCAGAGGCCAGGGCAGAGGCCAGGGCAGAGGCCAGGGCAGAGGAGGCTGGAGGGCAGAGGCCAGGGCAGAGGAAGCTGGAGGGCAGAGGCCAGGGCAGAGGAAGCTGGAGGGCAGAGGCCAGGGCAGAGGAGGCTGGAGGGCAGAGGCCAGGGCAGAGGAGGCTGGAGGGCAGAGGCCAGGGCAGAGGGGAGGGCAGAGGAGGCTGGAGGGCAGAGGCCAGGGCAGAGGAGGCTGGAGGGCAGAGGCTGCTGGAGCCGGCAGGGCAGACTCACCGCGGGCCGGCCATCAGGTGTACTGTAGCAGGAGAGGAGGGGCGGGCAGAGCTGCAGGAGAGGAAGTCCCGCCCTCCTTCCTCTCCAGGCACGGGCAGGAAGCACGGGTAGGAAGCACGGGTAGGAAGCACGGGTACTCCCAGGGCTTGTGTGGCCCCCCGAGGTGGCGGGCAATGGGCCCCCCCTCCCCTCGGTATGTAGGCATGTGTCTGGAGGGCAGAGGGTGGAGGGGAGTGGATGGAGGGCACACGGAACTTCCGAGGTCGGAACGTTCCGTGTGCCGGTGCCTGTAGCAGGGGGGCAGCCCTGCTACAGTGCACTGCATGAGCCTGGGCGACGTCCATCACGGAAGTGGGCGTGGCCTGTTCCGGAAGTGGCCTTCGGGTTTTATATATAAGATACCGCCCGCTCATTATCAATGTGCTAAAGACATGCTGAGGGAGATGAAACAGGCCGGGGTAATAAGAGACAGTTGTAGCCCCTGGGCAGCCCCTCTGGTAATAGTTAAAAAGAAAGACGGAACCATGAGAATGTGCGTAGACTACCGGCAGATTAATCACATTACCCATAAAGACGCCTACCCCTTACCTAGAATTGAAGAGTCATTAGCCGCTTTAAGATCTGCTAACTATTTTTCCACCTTAGACTTAACAAGTGGGTATTGGCAAGTCCCTGTGGCTGAGGAAGATAAAGAGAAGACAGCATTTACCACACCAATGGGTCTCTATGAATTTAATTGTATGCCGTTCGGACTATGCAACGCACCCGGTACCTTTCAGCGATTGATGGAATGCTGTCTCGGACACAAGAACTTTGAAACCGTCCTTCTGTATCTAGATGATGTAATAGTCTACTCAAAGACTTACGAACAACATCTACAAGACCTGGCAGAAGTGTTCGAGGCCTTATCCCGGTATGGTATGAAGATCAAGCCATCAAAATGTCACCTTCTAAAGCCAAAGGTACAATACCTGGGACACGTTGTAAGTTCAGAAGGAGTAGCACCGGATCCCGAGAAAGTAACCGCAATAAGGGATTGGCCAAGACCTACCAGCGTGAAACAGGTGAGGCAATTCCTGGGACTGGTGGGCTACTATCGTAGATTTATCCAAGGGTTCACCAAGCTAGCAGCACCTCTACAAGACATCCTGGTAGGGCAGTCGAAGAAGCCTTCAAATCGCAATCCTCCTTTCCAGTGGAGTGATGAGAGGGAAGATTCTTTTGAAAAGTTGAAGAAGGCATTGACCGGAGAAGAAGTTCTGGCATACCCGATTACCATCAACCTTTCATCCTTTACACAGATGCCAGTAATGTGGGACTGGGAGCAGTACTATCTCAGAAGCAAGGAGGCAAGGAGAAAGTCATCGCCTTTGCAAGTAGAAAGCTCCGGCCTACTGAAAGAAATCCTGAAAATTACAGCTCCTTCAAGTTAGAACTACTGGCAGTAGTCTGGGCTGTGACTGAGCGTTTCAAACACTATTTGGCAGCTGCAGAATTCACCGTCTATACTGATAACAACCCATTGACCCACCTGGATACAGCCAAGCTAGGTGCGCTGGAACAGCGATGGATAGCCCGGCTGTCTAATTACAACTTCGTGATCAAGTATAGAGCAGGCCAAAAGAATGGAAATGCAGACGCCTTATCCCGGATGCCACAGTTGAGAGACGTGGAAGAAGAACCGGTAGAACTTGAAGAAATTGAACTACCCGCCTTCCATCGTCCCAAGGTAGGACAGTATCAATCCAGTGCCTACCAGAAACATCAACAGGTGAATCTCAACCCATTAGCACACCACAGATGGGCTGACACTCAAGACAGCAATCCAGCTGTGAAGTTGGTGAAAGAACTGCTGACTGAGCAAGGTGCGTATCCCAATGAAAATGCACCGAAAGAGACACATCAACTCTGGAAAGAGAGAGGCAAAATGTTTCTGTACCAAGGAAAGCTGTGCAGAAGATATACCAATCCAAAGACGCATGAGCTAGTATGGCAGATCATTGTGCCTAAACAAGATGTAAAAATGGTCCTAGAAGCTTATCACAATGGTGCTGGTCACTTCGGGTGGAAAAAGCTAGAAGTACTTCTAAGAGAAAGATTCTACTGGGTTGGAATGAGAAGATCAATTGAAGAATGGTGCAGAAACTGTGGTCCGTGCAACCTCAGAAGAAAAGATCTAAAAAACCAAAGAGCACCACTCCAGCCTATAGTTACCAAGCAACCACTTGAGCTCGTAGCAATAGATCACGTGAAATTGACACCAAGCCGGTCCGGCTATGTCTATGCTTTAACCATCGTGGACCATTACTCACGCTTCCTGGTAGTAGTGCCCGTGAAAGATCTCACTGCAAAGACAGCAGCTAAGGCGTTCCAGACATACTTTTGCAGACCCCATGGATATCCGGAACAAGTACTCGCAGACCAAGGCACAGCATTTGAATCAGAGATCTTCAGAGAATTTTGCAATATGTATGGCTGCAAGAAGATCCGTACAACAGCCTATCATCCGCAAACAAATGGCTTATGCGAAAAAATGAACCATATTGTAATCGATCTCTTAAAGACTTTACCAGAGACAGAGAGAAACCTATGGCCAGAGAAATTGCCTGACTTGGTAGACCTCTATAACAATGTCCCGGTAAGCTCCACAAACTGTACCCCAGCTTACCTTATGCGTGCAAGACCTGGCAAGCTACCAATAGATCTAGAAATGGGGATTGTAAAACCAGACGCAGAAGTGCAGGATTCCAACTGGGACTCCCTACGCCAACAACAATATCGCCAAGTGCAAGAATGCGTAGAAAGGAATCTCCAGAAAACTAGAGAAAGAAAAGAGCAATACTTCAACCAGAATGCTCTAGCAACCCCATTAAAACCTGGTGATCAAGTGCTCAAGAGAAACCGTCGCACTAATAAATTGGACAATCAGTGGGAATCTGTCCCATATACAGTTTTACCAATGAGAGTGAACAATCCTAAAATGTGTCTTATAAGCAAAGATGGTAGATTAACATCAGTACTAGTGTCAAGAGACAATCTAAAACTATGTCCAGAGACATTGAAAGAAAAAGAAGTCATTCAACCTGAACCAGAAGTTATTCAACCAGTACCGATTCAACCTGTTAACGAAAAAGAAGAAGATGGAGTATATCACACCTATCTAGGAGACTTTCCTAAAACCTGGCCAACCTACAATGGTGCAGTAGTAGTTCCCATGATGGCCTTCTATCAAACACCAGAGCCTGTAATACCAGAAGTCCCAAGACAGGAAGAACAAATTCCTAGTAATAATAGTCCTGGACACGGTGGAATTGCCAATCCCACAAATGTGGAATTATCCCTAGCAGAACCAGAAGTACTTACTAGGTATACATCCACTCACACCATCACATTGAGTACACCCAGTACACAAGCGTTACGCAGATCACAGCGTAGTACTCAGGGTCAATTACCAGCAAGATATGCAGACTACCAAATGCAAATAGATATTTCAACCAGAAATATCTGAAAGGAACTTGTTTAGTTGTTAATTAGTAGTTATTAGATGTAACGTTAAAAAAAGCTCAGTACCTGCAGAGACTATTCTGTATGAACTACTTGCATATTCTTGAACTCTTTTCTTCATTTATCAGCCCGGAGGCGGTAAATTAAAGCTCCGGAAAGACTGTTTTTTGAACATTCTTAAGTTTATTAATAAACTTTGTTGGAAAAATGGACGCTAAGTGCAGTGCCTTTCCTAACAAATAAATAGCCCTCAAGGACAGAGCTGTATTAATGGACGCTATTTGAAGTGACTTTTTACAAGACTCTATTTTTTAAACTTGAGTGGTTTTTGTAACTTTTTTATTTTTTTTTAAGACTCTGTAGATATTATCTGTTATATCTTATGTTTATTGTCCCACAGTCCCGGAGTACTGTTCTTAACTAAGGGGGAATGTGGCGCCCCTGCGGGTATTAGCCACAGTATAAGATCATAATAGTTGCACTCACTTAGAAAGCCATGCCACTGCACTACCACCTTTGGCCAGTAGGGGGAGCTCCAGAGACACCAGAGACTTCCCTAGAGATAAAACACTGGTTTGAGGTAAATTTTCAGACAGTTGGAGCCACGAGCTCAGAGTGACAGGAGCTGCATTGAGTTCCTGAGGACTGACTGACAATTTCCAGGGCCAAGCCATCGGTCTGAGGAGGAGAAAACTGATAAGAGGAACACTTTCAGAATCGGGTAGCATCATTATCTACCCTAGATAAAAAGCGCAGATACGGATACCGGATCCGTGGCTGCATTAGTTATATACAATACAGCAACCGGAAAACGTGAGGTAACAACAAGCTTCACAGGGCCAGACACAGCAACATACTAAGAGTTCAGCAGTACTCCCGGAGGGGGTAAGCAGAGAGAGACAAAGGACTCAAGTTGCCTGTTGAGTGGGACCCAGAGAGGACAGATTTGGGCCAGCAGCGAGTTCACACACGGCAGCAGGGCCACATAGACAGCGCAGGCAGGAGGTAAAGGACCCGGTGGGGCCTGAGCAACTGAACCCCTATTGCAGACTCCGGAGACGGGACTTGTTGTATTATAGTTTGGTTGAAAGTAAACCAGTTAAACCTCATCTGTGCCTCAGCCTCTGATTTAACAGTTACCATCTATCCAGGATTGGGACCATCACCGCTGAGAGGATTTGCTGTGAATCAAGTAAGTGTCTGTGCCCTTAACATCTCCTCACCATACTTCCATCTTCATCCATCATTAACTTTAACATCACCTGTCCAGGGGACCCTACAGCCCTACCCGGAAAAGGGCTATACCATCTCAGCTGCCTCTCACCATCATCCCCTGGCCAGTACAAGGCAGCGGTGGCCATATATAGCCACATTATTCTGGGTGGCGTCACGACAATAACATCTACAAACTTTATAAACTATATAAACTTCTAAATCCCCTGTAAATACCCCCTTTTAGGAGTGTGCCAGCCTGGGGCCACGGCCTGGGTCCAGCCACCAGTGACTCCCCCAAGGAAAGGGACCATGCGCCGGGTATCCCGGTCCCCTAAGCTGGGCGGCACACCAGCATTTACCCATTATTAAAAAAAACATTCCTTGTGCAGAACTCTGCTGCTAACTACCCACCTGTCTCTAATCTCATGATCATCTCTAAACTCCTGAAACGTTTGGTCCACTCCCATTTGATCCGCTATCTCTCTGACAATTCTTTTCTTGACCTTCTACAATCTGGTTTCCGCACCTCACACTCTACTGAAACTGCCCTCAGTAAAGTCTCTAATGATCTACTAACAGCTAAATCTAATGGTCACTACTCCCTATTGATCCTCCTGGATCTCTTCTCTGCATTTGATACTGTGGATCACCAGCTCCTTCTCTCTATGCTCTGCTGTATTGGGTTCAAAGACCCCACTCTCTCCTGGTTATCCTCCTACCTCTCTGACCGCTCCTTCTCTGTATCTTTCACCACCTCCTTTTCTTCTACTCTTCCCCTCACGGCTGGTGTTCCTCAGGGTTCAGTCCTAGGTCCCTTCTCTTCTCTTTATACACTGCCCCTATTGGACAAATCATCAGTAGATTTGGTTTTCACTACCATCTCTATGCTGATGACACCCAGTTATACACCTCTTCTTCTGACATCACCACCATGTTACTACAAAATACCAATGATTGTCTCTCTGCAGTCTCTAACATCATGTCTTCTCTCTACCTTAAAATGAATTTGTCAAAAACTGAACTTCTCGTGTTTCCTCCATCTACTAATCTTCCGAAACTTAATATTGCCATTTCTATATGTGGTTCTACCTTTACTCCTCAGCAGCATGCCTGCTGTCTTGGGGTTATATTTGACCCAGATCTCTCCTTCACTCCCCACATCCAGTCACTCGCTCGCTCATGTCACCTACACCTCAAAAACACCTCTACAATTCAACCTTTTTTTACTGTTGACTCTGCAAAAACTTTAATTGTCGCCCTTATTCATTCTATTGCCCTACACGTGCCCTCTGTTCTCCAATTGACCTAAGACTGACATCATCTACAATCCGAACCTCCCACTCCCGTCTCCAGGACTTCTCACGAGCTGCACCAATTCGCTGGAATGAATTACCAAGAACAATTCAGTTAATTCCAATTATCCATAGCTATAAGCGAGCGTTAAAAACACATCTCTTTAGACAATCCTACCACCTCACCTTATTTATGTAATTATTCCCATTCTGTCCTTCTCCAAATCTGGCTTATTCTATCAGCATTATACACCCCCATTAGGGATGGGCGAATCTACTCGCTAGAACTCGTTATTCGGCGAGTAGTAAGGGACTCGCAGGACTCGGTACTCTGCGAGTTTCCCAGCGTTTACTCGCACGAGTCCAATGCAAATCAATGGCAAACGCTGACAAAACTAGGATTGCCATTGTCCTGCATTAGACTCGGCTACTGTGCCAGTGATAGCAGGGAAACTCGCAAAGTAACTGCTGTTACATTGCGAGCCGAGTCCAGCTGTCTTCTCTGTGTGCAGGCTGCCGCAGCTCCAGGGTCCTATAGCCCGCCTGCTCACAAAGATGATGTAGCAGTGCTGAGATTGTTCTCAGTCTGCTCATTCCCTGTGCATAGACATCTATATCTATGCACAAGGGATGTAGCAGAGAGGACATCGCGTTTTGGATTGCGTCGGACAGAAGAGGATTTTTTTAATTAAAGATGGAGTCCCTAATGGCTTTTTTTTTTATTTCAAATAAATTTTCTCTGTGTTGTGTTTTTTAACCCTTTATTTGAGATTCTTAGTGGCTGGGTCAAACGTGGCCTGACATTAAGAATCTCAGGCTTAATACCAGCTTGTATAACAAAGCTGGTATTAACCCCTTTATTACCCAGCGTGCCACCGCCACCAGGGCCGCTGGAAGAGCGGGGTTCAGCGCCAGAGGATGGCGCTTCAATGAACGCGCCATCTTCTGGGGCGGCTGCGGGCTGCAATTTGCAGCGGGGGGTGCCCAGAAAGCTTGGGCCTCCCTGCGCTGCGGATTCCAGCCCCCAGCTGCTTAGCTGTACCTGGCTAGACATAGAAATTGCGCAGAGCCCCACGCATTTTTTTTTTTATTATTTCATGAAATTCATGAAATAATTAAAAAAAAGGGCTCCCCTATATTCTTGCGTCCGGCCAGGTACAAATAGGCACCTGGGGGTTGGGGGCAGCCCGTAACTGCCTGCTGGATCCGGCTGGATACGGTGAAGCCCACGTGAAATTTTTTTCGGACAAATCCATAAAACAATCCTAAAAAAGGGACTGCATCTTTATTAACCCCTGGACCATGGGCGAGGGGTTAATAAAGATGCAGTCCCATTTTTAGGATTGTTTTATTGATTTTTCAGAAAAAAAATGACATGGGCTTCGCCGTATTTCTGGAACCAGCCGGATCCAGCAGGCAGCAACGGGCTGCCCCCAAACCCCAGGTGCCTATTTGTACCTGGCCAGACACAAGAATATAGGGGAGCACTTTTTTTTTATTATTTCATGAATTTCATGAAATAATAAAAAAAAAAATGCGTGGGGCTCCGCGCAATTTCTTTGTCTAGCCAGGTACAGCTAAGCAGCTGGGGGCTGGAATCCGCAGCGCAGGGAGGCCCAAGCTTTCTGGGCACCCCCCGCTGCAAATTGCAGCCCGCAGCCTCCCCAGAAGATGGCGCGTTCATTGAAGCGCCATCCTCTGGCGCTGAACTCCGCTCTTCCGGCGGCCCTGGTGGCGGTGGCACGCTGGTTAATAAAGACGTTAGGGCCAGCTTTGTATTATCAGCTGGCCCTAAGCCCGAAATTTATGGCGGTCACGCCAATATTAGACATACCCGCCATGAATTTCTATTAAATTGTTTTAAAAAAAACACAACACAGAGAAAAATTTTTATTAGAAATAAAAAAAAAGCCATTAGGGACTCCATCTTTAATTAAAAAAATCCTCTTCCGTCCGACGCAGTCCAAAACGCGATGTCCTCTCTGCTCATCCCTGTGCATAGATATAGATGTCTATGCACAGGGAATGAGCAGACTGAGAACAATCTCAGCACTGCTACATCAGGCAGCAGGCGGGCTCTAGGACCCTGGAGCTGCGGCAGCCAGCACACAGAGCAGACAGGACTCTTATCTGTGCGAGTTTCCCAGCGATTACTTGCAAAGTAAACGAGTCCAATGCAAATCAATGGCAAAACTAGGATTGCTTCAGGCTGAAGCTTCCGAGACACATCTGTGATTTGTAAATCTCACACTACTCGCTATTACTCGCTTCCCCATTCATTAACATTGGACTCGCTAGACTCGCAACGAGTAGCGAGTCCCGGGCTCGGACTCGCTAGAGTCAAGCGATTCCGAGTAATTTAGGATTCGCCCATCACTAGTTAATA
>JARQOC010000003.1:270914288-270934288 GCA_033576535.1 Allobates femoralis
GAGTTATTTACAAATTTATGACCACTTCTAAAATGTGTTCAAAGTGCTGCCCATTGTGTTGGATTGTCAATGCAATGCTCTGATTGTCACGTAGGAACCAACAAAGAGACAGGGAAATTACCAGCTCCCCTCATTCCGTCAATTGTAGAGATGTCAGATATGATCAATTTCACAGAGGACACACAGACGAATAATATTCTGGATAGTTTTGATCCTCTACCACCAATGGATAATTGCACAGAAATCACAGGGGACGTTTCAAGTATCCAAATTGAGACAGCAGACCATATAAAAAAAACCAGGGGTCAGTTTCAATTTATGCAACATGACAGGGGATCAGACAAACATCACCATTGATAATTCCAAAAATCACAATGGATTGGTACCATTTCCACCTAAGGTAAATAAGGGACATGCAATGAGCGCAATGCCAGATAATCAAACTAATCAGACCGGGATGGTTCCTTTTTTAGGAAAAGTAAGCAACCATTAGAATGTGATAACGCAGAAAAAGAAAAAAACATCAGAGGATGCAGAGGCGGCCAAGCAAAACAAAAAAGAATGAACTCTTCTCCCCACAGCAACATGCAGCGGGGTGATAATATATTCAATGTGTCTTCATATTCACTAAATGCAGCCGAGACATCGCTCCTACACAAACGTCTGTCATTCTGACTTGCTTCCAACTTTCACAAATTGGTTCTTTATATTGACCTACAGCTTTTTATCAGAAAGCTTACAATCAGGAGACATTTTTAACTTCAGGAAACATCCAATGACAATACTATTGTAGCGGATATCTGCAATCCACAAGACGATGTAATACTACACACAGGCTTCAAGAATAAATCCAAATTTTTCCAAATTTTACCCATTATTCTGCCAGGGCCACCATTTAAAAACCTTTTCCGATTTGGTTTTAAAAGATTTTGAAAAAATTAAACCATCAAATTACAAACATATAAAAAATCTAAATATGGCTGAATTGGAAGCGGTTAAAACTCTGAGGGAAAATACCAATCTGGTCATCAGAGCAGCTGACAAGGGAGGGGGGTTAGTACTACAGGATAGGCAAGATTATCTGGGTGAGGCTTTTAACATCCTCAATGATAAAAAAAAAAAACGTACAGGTTGGTCATATGTGCAATACATAAGGCAGCAGTGACCTCTTACAATAGACATATAGCCAAAGGAATATTGGACAAAGTCCTAAACAAGAGTGAAGCCGGGTTCCTCACTGTAAATATTCCACCAATGCCTTTATTTTATCACCTACCAAAGATTAATAAAAATTTAAAAAAAAAACCAGGGAGACCAGGTATATCAGGTATTGGTTCCTTGACGGCCAATTTTCTTTTTGTCACCATAGATATCTCCTCCTTATACTCTAACATCAGGCATAATCTGGGTCTGTTCAGCTTTAAAACCTTTTGTGGAAAGAGACCTCCACATTCCAGATACTCAAAGAAAGTTTATCATGGACATTATGGAATTCATTCTTACAAATTATTATTTTGAATTTCAGGACACAATATATCATCAGTTACTTGGGACTGCGATGGGCTCGAAGGTGGCACCTACTTATGCAAAACTCTTCATGGCCACCTTCTAGTCCATCCACATCTACAATTCTGCCTTTTCCAACCAAATCATATTCTACAAAAGATATATTGATGATCTGCTGTATTTATGATACTTGTTACAATAATTTTCATTCATTCCTTGAAACCCTTCAAAGCAATGATTGGGGACTATCCTTTACGTGGGAGATCAGTAGCGAAAGCATCAATTATTTGGATGTAATCTTATTCCATTCCGAAGATAAGATTCATACAAAAACGTTTTTCAAAAAAGTTGATGCAAACATCTACCTAGACTATAACAGTGGCCACTACTATAAATGGATTACCAACATTCCCTCCAATCAATACAAAAGAATTAGAAAAAACTGTAGTCTATCGTCAGATTTTATAGCACAATCCCAACTATTAAAAAGTAGATTTTTGGAAAAGAAGTTTACAAAAAACTCCTGAATAGAGCCTATAACGAATGTGTGAATTTAAGCCAGGAGGATCTTCTTTGCCCTAAGAGAAAATTATTAGATAAATGTAACAAGTTCTCTGATAATTTCTTGAGCACATTTTCTAAGCAACATCAGAAAATAAAAACAATCCTACAGGATCATTGGTCAGTCCTACTAAACAATCCAATATTGGGGGTGACTCTACCTAATAACTGGGGATCACATTCAAGAGATCACCTTCTCGTAAGAATTTTCTGGCTCCCAGCCGCCTTAAGAGTATGAAAGCTGTACTTTTAAATATAAAACCAAAAGATAATATAGACTCTTTTAAATGTAATAGTAAAAGATGCCTGTGTTGCAATATTGTTGTCAATATATTGACAATATAATAATGAAACCTTTGCCGTCAAACAACATCTTACCTGTAGAACTTCACATGTCATCTATCTACTACACTGTATTTGCGGATTACAATTTGTGGGAAAAACCACCCAAGAACTTCAAAGGCAATCTTTGTTGTCTTGAGGAAGTGGGCAGACGTACACGAAATGCGTCAAGATTCTGTATTAATAAAGGTTCTTGGATGAACAATCATTTCCGTGGATTATCCTTCCTCTAAACTGGTATTGGCAGGGCGATCGCAAGGCTGGATTCATCACCTTCGCTTGCTTCGTACGAACACTTGGTTGATCGCTGCAGCTACTTATTGGCTATATTCCAGGCTCTATAGTGGTTGTGTTACACACAACCGAACAAGGTGAGTGGAACTACAACTATCTTCTACTCATATTACAACACGGATAAGACCCTGTTGTGCGCTTACCTTCCTTTTTAGTCATAAGAAAAACAATGGTGTGCTTGGTTATAACGTAACTTTATTCTTTCATGAGTTATTTACAAGTCTATGACCACTTATAAAATGTGTTCAAAGTGCTGGCCATTGTGCTAGATTGTCAATTCAACCCTCTTCTCCCACTCTTGACACACTGATAGTAACACCGCAGAAGAAATGCTAACACAGGCTTCCAATATCCGTTGTTACAGATGCTGCATATCTCGTATCTTCACAGCATAGACAATTGCCTTCAGATGAGTAACGAGGCCAACTTTTTTGTGAATGGTGAAGTTAACAAAGAAAACCACCGCTATTGGACTGACACTAACCCACAGTGGATAGATCCATCCAAGACTGTTGGAACACAAAAATTGATGGTATAGTGTGGTATATGGGGTACAAAGATAGAGGGGCCATTCTTCATCAATGGAAAACTTAATGCCATTAGATATCTGAAATTGCGCTTCATAGACAATCTGATTATTGTATGGAAGGGGAGAGAGTAGGAAGTGGCACAATTAATAAAGGACCTTAATAATAACACGTGGGGGATCACATTCACATCACAAATTAATAAAGTAAAAATGGTGCTCCTTGATTTGGAGATCAACCACAGTGGGAAAAAATTTTACCAAAACCAACTTCAAAAAAAGTGGACTGAAATGTTTTTTTAAATGTTCACAGTGCATGCTACAAGAAGTGGAAGGTAAACATACCCTACAGTCAATTCTTTTGTATAAGAAAGAAGTGCACAAGAGAATATGATTACCGTATATACTCGTGTATAAGCCGACCCGTGTATAAGCCGACCCCCCTACTTTTTCCCCAAAACCTGGGAAAACCTATTGACTCGTGTATAAGCCGAGGGTGGACCCCAGCACAGGTATACAGCCCCCAGCAGTGTGGTATACAGAAGCTCCAGAGGTATATACAGCAGCCCCAGTGGTAGTATACAGCAGCAGCCCCAGTGGTATATACAGCAGCAGCCCCAGTGGTTAGTATACAGCAGCCCCAGAGGTGTATACAGAAGCCCCAGTAGTAGTATACAGCAGCCCCAGAGGTATATACAGCCCCAGTGGTACTATACAGCAGCCCCAGTGGTAGTATACAGCAGCCCCAGTGGTAGTATACAGCAGCCCCAGTGGTAGTATACAGCAGCCCCAGAGGTATATACAGCCCCAGTGGTACTATACAGCAGCCCCAGTGGTAGTATACAGCAGCCCCAGTGGTAGTATACAGCAGCCCCAGTGGTAGTATACAGCAGCCCCAGTGGTAGTATACAGCAGCCCCAGAGGTAGTATACAGCAGCCCCAGAGGTATATACAGCCCCAGAGGTATATACAGCAGCCCTAGTGGTGTATACAGCAGCCCCAGAGGTATATACAGCAGCCCTTAGGTAGTATACAGCAGCCCCAGTGGTGTATACAGCAGCAGCCCCAGGGGTATATACAGCAGCAGCCCCAGGGGTGTATACAGCAGCCCCAGAGGTATATACAGCCCCAGTGGTACTATACAGCAGCCCCAGTGGTAGTATACAGCAGCCCCAGTGGTAGTATACAGCAGCCCCAGTGGTAGTATACAGCAGCCCCAGTGGTAGTATACAGCAGCCCCAGAGGTAGTATAGAGCAGCCCAGAGGTATATACAGCCCCAGAGGTATATACAGCAGCCCTAGTGGTGTATACAGCAGCCCCAGAGGTATATACAGCAGCCCTTAGGTAGTATACAGCAGCCCCAGTGGTGTATACAGCAGCAGCCCCAGGGGTATATACAGCAGCAGCCCCAGGGGTGTATACAGCAGCAGCCTCAGGGCTGTATACAGCAGCAGCCCCAGGGGTGTATACAGCAGCAGCCCCAGGGCTGTATACAGCAGCAGCCCCAGGGGTGTATACAGCAGCAGCCCCAGGGCTGTATACAGCAGCAGCCCCAGGGCTGTATACAGCAGCAGCCCCAGGGGTGTATACAGCAGCAGCCCACGGGTGTATACAGCAGCAGCCCCAGGGCTGTATACAGCAGCAGCCCCAGGGGTGTATACAGCAGCAGCCCCAGGGCTGTATACAGCAGCAGCCCCAGGGGTGTATACAGCAGCAGCCCCAGGGCTGTATACAGCAGCAGCCCCAGGGGTGTATACAACAGCAGCCCCAGGGCTGTATACAGCAGCAGCCCCGGAGGTATACAGGCCCCCCCATCAAGATCCAGGGCCCCCCCCTTGCGCGGCAAACCTGTAAAGTAAAATCATACTTATCACTGTCCTGTCACGCCGTCCCCGCTGCCGACATGACGAACCCGGGCTTCATTCTGTGTCTTCCGGCTTCCTGTGGTCGCGGGCAATGACGTCATTGCCCGCGACCACAGGAAGGCGGAAGACGCGGAATGAAGCCCGGGATCGTGATGTTGGCAGCGGGGACGGCGCGACAGGACAGTGATAAGTATGATTTTACTTTACAGGTTTGCCGCGCAAGGGGGGGCCTGGATCTTGATGGGGGGGCCTGTATACCTCCGGGGGAAGCCTGAAGTTCTGTATACTTGCGTATAAGCCGAGGGGGGACTTTTCAGCCCAAATTTTGGGCTGAAAAACTCGGCTTATACGCGAGTATATACGGTATATAGCTCAGTTTAAAATCATAAATAGAAAATTTAAGGAAAAAAGATACCCAAAAAATGTAATAAATAGTGCATATAGGGATAACAGAATAAAAACACCAGAGGAATGTCTGAAAGGAAAAAATAAGTAGAGGGATATTGTGATCACTGGTAAAGAAAAAAGGGAGGACTACTGGAAATTGAATTTCGAGACAACATTCAACAGGGGAAATAAAGTCATGAGAACTATACTTAAAAATATATTGGTATATCTTGAAGCGGGACCTGGTTTTGGGAAAACATCTCCCTGATAAACCAGGGATTACATATTGAAGAAGGAAAACTTTAAAAAAATTGGTGGCCTCCAGTAAATTGAAAAAAACATGATGGAGTCAATAATAAAAACATCAACAAATGCTATGGAGCTGTCAGATAAAATCTTTGATTCTGCAGGTAAGTTTCACATCACCTCCAAAAATACAACTTACATTATGGGTAAAATTCTTAAGAGTCCACCCTCTGGCTATTTAGGATATGTTCACTTTTGACCTTGTACTGAGGTCACAGTACATACACACGTGGTCAAAATTGTTGGTACACCTCTTTTAATGAAAGAAAATCCCACAATGGTCACAGAAATAACATGAATCTGACAAAAGTAAACATATATAAAGCTGAATGTGTGACTGTGTGTTTTGTGTGTGTGTGTGTGTGTGTGTGTATGTCCGGGATTGGCATCTACACCGTCGCAACTACAGCCACAAAATTTTGCACAGTCACATGTCTGGACCCCGAGAGCGTCATAGGCTATGTTGTGAGGTGAAATTTTAACCTCGCACATTCCAATTCACCAAACAATTTTGGCCCTATCTACATAATGGAGAGAAAGTGACAGTTACCAGTTGACAGGTGTGAATGAGTGGGGCTTAATGACAGCACCAAAGACTAAAGGTACCGTCGCACGTAACGATATCATTGCCGATATTGTTCAAAAGTCACGTGTCCTGTGACGCTTGAACGATGTCGAAACGACATCGTTGCGTGTGACACTACAAACGATGAACGATCAGTCGGCTGATCGTTCATCGTTTGATTTGAGGTCCTGTCCTCAAATCAATCGTTGGTCGCCCGGTGGACACGCAGCATCGCTGCGTGTGACACCGGGAGACGACCGATAAGCCAGCTCCCAGCGCTTCTCAGCAAGGGCTGGGAGCTGGTATCCAAGGTAAACTGCGGGTAACTAGGCAGCGCGCGCTGCCTAGATACCTGAAGTATACCTTGGTTACCAGCCTTCTCCGCTTACCGGCTGGTATCCACGGTACACAGCAGGTAACTAGGGACAGAGTTACCCGCTGTGTACCTTGGATACCAGCCAGTGAGCGGAGAAGGCTGGTAACCAAGGTATACATCGGGTATCTAGGCAGCGCACGCTGCCTAGATACCCGCAGTTTACCTTGGAGACCAGCCTGCTCTCACTTACCACAGGCTGGCAGCGGAAGCAAGACATTGTGGAAACAATATTTAAATCGTTTCCACGATGTCTCTGGTCCACTAATCGCTGGTGAGTCTGCCTGTGTGACAGCTCACCAGCGATCTGAACGATATTCTTAGCGATCGCGCGTGCATGTGATCGCTAACAATATCGTTCATCGCACCGCTGCTTGTGACGGCACCATAACAGCATATACAAGCATATAGTCACTAAGGTGGGGCCCTGACATGGAATATTCAACACACACGGGGGCATGTATACACACCACATGCACACAAAGAGTAACAGCTAAGGTGGAGCCCCAACATTGGATACTCACCATGCACCCGAACACATACACACACACCACAAGGAGACACACACAACACAGAGACACACACCACACAGACACCCCCCACAGGGACACACACACATACACACCCTATAGGGACACATGCACTCACCCCACAGTGACACACACACCAAAGGGACATACACACCCCACAGGGACACAAATACACACACACACACCCCACAGGAACATACAGACCCCATAGGGATGGACACACCCCACAGAGACACCCCTCCCCTCACAAGGACACACACCACAGGGACACCACTCCTCCCAAAAGGACACACACCACAGGGACCCCGCCACAGGGACACACACACAGCACTGGGACCCCCCCCCCCAGGGACACACACACCCCAGGGACACATACACCACACAGACAGACACAGATGTGCACAAATTGACTCACACTACTCGTGTCATACATCTGGTATCTTTAATTTCCAAAAATAAACATCTGATTAAAAACAGCTAATGTGCAACACATGTGCCATATAGGGAATTAAGGCAGATGTCAGTCACATGAGCTGTCTTTTATGTGTATGTGTGAGGTAATATATACTGCCCGGCCGGGGGGAGGGTTTACTGTTGGCTGGAGATTTATTAGGCTGCCTATAGCAACCAAACACAGCTCAGCTTCTATTTTCCTACAGGTCATTAATATGACATATTCAAATTCTATTTTGTTATAGCTAACAGCAGTTATTTATTAACCCGGGCGTAGCCGGGTAGTACAGCTACGGTAGTGATAAATAAAAAACTATGCCCTGCTTCCACAGATTTAAAAAAAAAATTTAACTCATGAAATAGGCCTGGACAGAAATGATGGTACTCCTGAAAATAATGTGACAAAAGGGACATGTTAAAGCGAACCTGTCACCCCCCCCGGGCATCAAAAGCTCTAATAGCCACCTTCTGCAGCACTAAGGCTGCATTCTGAGAAGGTGCCTATAGGCTTTTGATGCCCTTTATAGTATGAAATATTAAGTTAGCTAAATGCTCACTCTAGTGAAGATCGAAGACCGGGAGGCGGGGTTTCACGCTTCTCCGGCCCGCCCCCTCTTGTCAATCATTGTGCGCGCCTGCTGCTGTCTCCCCTCAGTGTGGAAAATGAACGCGCGTCTCCGTTCTCATGCACGGAGCCGCGCATGCGCTGTGCGCCCGGTGTCGACTTCCTGGACACCGGGCGCACAGCGCATGCGCGGCTCCATACAGGAGAATGGAGACGCGCGTTCATTTTCCACACTGAGGGGAGACAGCAGCAGGCGCGCACAATGATTGACAAGAGGGGGCGGGCCGGAGAAGCGTGAAACCCCGCCTCCCGGTCTTCGATCTTCACTAGAGTGAGCATTTAGCTAACTTAATATTTCATACTATAAAGGGCATCAAAAGCCTATAGGCACCTTCTCAGAATGCAGCCTTAGTGCTGCAAAAGGTGGCTATTAGAGCTTTTGATGCCCGGGGGGGGTGACAGGTTCGCTTTAAATCAAGGTGTGTCCACTAATTAGCATCACATGTGTCTACAATCTTGTACTCAGTCAGTGGGCCTGTAAATAGAGCTACAAATACTCACTGCACTGTTTGGTGACATGGTGTGTACCAGAGGAAGTGAAAGAAAGAGTTGTCTCAGGATACTAGAAAGAAAATTATAGACAAACACATTACAGGTAAAAATTATAAGACCATCTAAAAGCAGCTTGATGTTCCTGTGACTACAGTTGCACATATTATTCAGAAGTTTAAGATCCATGGGACTGTAGCCAACATCCCGGGACATGGCTGCAAAAGGAAAATTGGTGACAAATCAAAGACACGGATAATATGAATGGTAACAAAAGAGCCCAGAAAAACCTCTACAGAGATTAAAGGTGAACTTGAAGCTTAAGGAACATCAGTGTCTGATCGCACCATCCGTCATTGTTTGAGCCAATAGTGGACTTCATGGGAGATGAACAAGCAGGACACCATTGTAGAAAAATAATCATCAAAAAGCCATACTGGAATTTGCTAAACTACATGTTGACAAGCCGCAAAGCTTCTGGGAAAATGACCTATGGATAGATGAGACAAAAATGTAACTTTTTGTCACGGCACATCAGCTCTATGTTCATAAACGGAAAAATGAAGCATATCAACAAAAGAACACTATCCCTACTGATAAACATGGAGGAGGCTCTGTTATGTTCTGGGGCTGCTTTGCTGCATATGTCACAGGGTGTCTTAAATCTTTGCAGGGTGCAATGAAATCTCAAAATTATCAAGGGATTCTAGAGAGAAATGTGCTGCCTAGTGTAAACAAGTTTGGTGTCAATCGCAGATCATGAGTCTTGCAACAGGATAATGACCCAAAACATCCAATAATGGATAAGAGGAAAACATTGGATTATTCTGAAGTGGTCTTCTATGAGTCCTGACCTAAATCCTATTGAGCATCTTTGGAAAGAGCTGAAACATGCCGTCTAGAAAAGTTAACCTTCAAACAAGAGCCAACTGGAGCAGTTTGCTCTTGAGGAGTGGGCCAAAATACCTGTTGAGAGGTGCAGAAATCTCATTGACATCTACAAGAATCGTTTGATTGCAGTGATTGCCTCAAAAGGTTATGCAACAAAATATTAAGTTAAGGGTACCATCATTTCTGTCCAGGCCTAAATCATGAGTTTAATTTTATTAAAAATTCTGTGGAAGCAGGGTTGAAAAGCAATGTCTGACTTTCCTTTGTTCATTTTCATAGATTTTTTTATTAATTATTACTTTTGTCAGATTCAAGTTATTTCTGTAACCATTGTGGGTTTTTCTTTCATTAAACAAGGGGTACCAACAATTTTCACCACGTGTGTATAATTAACCCCCAGCTGCGTCGGTGTTCCTGGCATGTAGCCAAAAATACAGTGAAGCCCATTTTTTTTTTATTTCTAGAATTCTAGAAAAAAAATTATGTGTAGCTCCGCCATATTTTTGGTCCAGCCAGGTACAACTAGGCAGCTGGGGGCTGGAATCCTCAGCATGGAGAGGCCCAAGCGTTCTGGGCCCCCCATGCTGCAAACTGCAGCCCACAGCCACCCCAGAAAATGGCGCATTCATTGAAGCACCATTTTCTGGCACTGTACCCAGACTCTTCCAGTTGCCCTGGTGCCGGTGGCAAACTGGGTAATTAAGAAGTTAATTCCAGCTTTTTTATTGGCAGCTGACACTAAGCCCGAGATTCATAATCTCAGGCCAATGTTAGACCCGGTCATTAGGAATCTCTAGTAAATACTCAAAAAAAATACACACAGAGAAAAATCTTTCTATTTGAAAAAAAAACACAAGCAAAATTCGGACTCCATCTTTATTATAAAGATCTGACGTAGTCCACAACGAAGGTCCCACGACGCTTGATTGCCTCCATCATAGTCCACAACGAAGGTCCCACGAAGCTCGATCGCCTCTGCTACTTCCACCATTCATAGTAGATCACTACGCCTGGGCTGTCAGATCGCTAATCTGCAGCCCGATTGTCCTGCATGGGGATCGAGCTGCAGAAAGCGATCTGACAGCCCAGGCACAGTGATCCACTAAGTGGATCACTGCGACCGGGCTGCCAGATCACTACTCTGCAGCTCAATTCTCTTGCATGGGGATCGAGCTGCAGAAACCGATCTGACAGCCCAGGCACAATGATCCACTAAGTGGATCACTGCGGCCGGGCTGCGAGATTGCTACTCTGCAGCCCGATTCTCCTGCATGAGGATCAAGCTGCAGAAAGTGATCTGACAGCCCAGGCACAGTGATCCACTAAGTAAATCACTGCGGCTGGGCTGCCAGATCACTATTCTGCAGCCCAATTCTCCTGCATGGGGATCGAGCTGCAGAAAGTGATCTAAGTGGATCACTGTGCATGGGCTGTCAGATCCTTTCTGCGGCTTGATCCCTCATGCAGGGGGATCAGGCTGCAGAATAGCCATCTGGCAGCCCAGGCACAGTGATCCACTTAGTGGATCACTGTGCCTGGGCTGTCAGATCCTTTCTGCGGCTTGATCCCTCATGCAGGGGGATCAGGCTGCAGAATAGCAATCTGGCAGCCCAGGCACTGTGATCCACTTAGTGGATCACAGTGCCTGGGCTGCCAGATCGCTATTCTACAGTCTTATCCCCCCATGCAGGGAGATTGGGCTGCAGAGAAGCGGCGGCTCACCTGGCGGCAGCGGGAAGCAGGCGGCGGCAGAAGCAGCAGCGGCGGAGGTGGCGGGAACAAGTGGCGGTGGTCAGCAAAAGTGCCTGCGGTGCTGCCATCTTGAAGATGATGGGGAGTGTCCCCATCAGCGCTAGAGGGGGCGATCTCCGCCCACTCCAGCCCTCCAGCCTATAGAAAGGGCTCTGACCGCCCCTACTATAGCTGGAGACAGGATCACTGTGATTGACTGTTTCAACAGCCATTTTGATTGAATATCTCTTGCAAAACTCACTTAGTTTGAAAGATGCTATCACCCTTTTCTTATCTGTGGAAAGATCCTTACATGATTTACCATATATAGAGATCATCAAAATTTCCTTTGAAAGTTATAGATTTTTAAAATGTTATATAAAAAACATTTAGGTGACATATGAAAGTTTTAGAATAAGTGTATTTTCCTGCTCAGTTCTTGGATTTTTCAGAAGACCCAATACCCCATATAGTGAGACCGGTAGTTTAAATTACACATGAGAGTTGGGTACTATATTAGATTGGGGTCAAAGAGTTTCCGGACTTAATGGAATTTGTTTCCTCAATTTTAGTTCCCTGAGCAAATAAATATTGTGTGGAATAAATGGCTGAGAATATTAATGTCATAGCAGGGAGAGAAATACCCATTTCTCAGCTATTGAGCTTTCAGATAAAATCTTTGATTCTGTACGTAGGTTTCACATCCCTTCCAAAAAGACAATCTGTATACAATATGGGTAAGACTGGTTTCACACTGGCATTTGTGTCTGCATGCGTATGGCATGCAGACGCAAACGCAGCCCATACTGATGTGAACGCAGCGGAGAATCTCCGCATGCGTTCACATTAGTATGCAGCCCACCAGCCAATCAGCTGTCTCGGGGGCGGCCGGGAGGAGGAGATGAGCGGCAGAGATCTCTTCCTCCCGGCCACAGCTGATCTCCCGCCGGGGTCAGCGCGGGAGATTTGAAAGTACAGCTGATCTGACAGCTGGTTAAATCTCCCGTGCTGACACCGAATATTGGTGCAGAAGATAAGAAACAGCTGATCGCTGCTTCAAATCTCCACGCCGACATCGACATCACCTATTCGGTGTCAGCACGGGAGAATAAACAGCTGTCAGATCAGCTGTTTTCTCCCCGCTGACACCGGCGGGAGATCAGTGGCGGCTGTAGCTGATCACCGGCGGCCACCGGGAGAGATTTCAATGAGATCTGCAGCGTTCTCCTGCGCTGTCATGCGGAAGACACTGAGGATCCATTGACTTCTATGCGTGGTTTGTGCGCTTGCGGGCGCTTGCTGATAAATCAAGCGCCTGCGACCGCACAAAAAATGCAACAGGGCTGCGTCCAGAGTGCGCTCAAAGGGTGCACAAATAGTGCGAATCCGAGCGCAAACGCAGCCAAACACAGCCAAACGCAGGCACATGCGTTCCCATGTTAAACATAGGAACACATGTGCGCAAGCGTTTGGCTGCGTTCGGTACGCGGCGTTTGCAAACGCCAGTGGGAAACCAGCCTAAGATTGTGGAGGATCTACCCTCTGGCTATTTACGACATGTTCATTTTTGATATTGTACTGAGGTCATAGAACATATAATTAATAAGGATAGATAAAGGAGCAAAAGGTGGGATATGAATGTGCATAAGGACATATCTTAAACATATTCAAAGTTGGGCCTTAAAAAATGTTTCACTCGTCCATAGATCTGCACAGATAATTTATCATGTGATTGCCAGAAAAGCTTAGCTACAGAGGAAAGGTGAGTTATGCTGGATGCATCTATATATAAAACCTTGAATTAAGAAATAAAGGTTTCCAATAGATTTACAGATGATTCCTTATCTTTCACAGAACACCTCTGGTTGTTTCCTGGAAGACATTATTTCTCCTTCTTCCATCTACATTACCAACTTTCAGGACACAAATAGAGCAGCTGGTGGAGCAACTGTACCATCTATACAACAGGATAGTCTTTGGGAATAAGGTATCACTATGATCAGTACATGTTTTACACATGACTTATCTATTATCTCTCCCCTTCCCACAATTATTACAAGAAAAGTGACTTTAGCTTTCTGGGGGGCACCTTAAGCACTTTGTCATTGTTTAGAAGTTCAGTAATTGAATATCTCTGCAAAACTCACTTCTTATCTGTGGAATGATCCTTACATTATCCACCATACATAGAGATTATCAAATTTTTAATTGGCATTTACAGAATTTTAACTTTTTTTTTTTATAAAAAAAAAAACATTTTGTTGACATTTGGAAGTTTTAGAATAAGTTTATTTTTATTCTCATTTCTTTGATTTTTCAGAAACCCCTCACCTCACACAATGCCACCGGTAGTATAAATTACATATGAGAGTTGGGTACTATGTTAGATTGGGGTCAAAGAGTTTCCAGACTTAATGGAATTTGTTTCTTCAATTTTAGTTCACTGAGCAAATTAATATTGTGTGGAATAAACAGCTGAGAACATCAGTGCCGTATGTGGAGAAATAACCATTTCTCAGCTATTGAAATTTCAGATAAAATCTTGGATTCTGCAGGAAGGTCTCACATAACCTTCAAAACGACAGTATTGGAGTGCCGAATGCCTATGGAGGAAAACTCGCTCACCAGGAGACTTCATCCATTATAAATTCATGCTAAAAACCTACAACTCTGCCCTTCACCTCGCCAAACAGACCTACTTCACCACCCTGATCTCCTCACTAGCCAACAACTCAAAGAAACTCTTTGACACCTTTCACTCTCTCCTCAGTCCGATAGTGCAGGCTCCTATCACTAACCTCTGTGCTGATGATCTGGCCTCTTACTTCACAGAGAAAATAGAAAACATCCGTCAGGAAATCAGCTCCCAACCTTCAAGTGTTTCTACTCCCATCTGTCCCCACATCCCCTCTGGCTCACTCTCCATTTTTGAACCAGCCACAGAAGAAGTCTCCAGGCTCCTCTCGTCCTCACGTCCCACTACATGCACCTCTGACCCCATTCCCTCACACCTACTACAGACCCTCTCTCCAGTGGTCACCAGTCACTTAACCACAATCTTCAATCTCTCCCTCTCTACTGGCATCTTCCCCTCCTCCTTCAAACACTCTATTATTACTCCACTACTAAAGAAAACATCCCTTGACCCATCCTGCACAAATAACTACAGACCTGTCTCCAATCTCCCCTTCATCTCAAAACTCCTGGAGCACCTGGTCTACACCCGCCTCACCCATTACCTCGCCACTCACTCTCTTTTAGATCCATTGCAGTCTGGCTTCCGCCCCTTACATTCTACAGAAATTGCCCTTATCAAAGTGACCAATTACCTTCTGACAGCAAAACGTAATGGTGACCACTCTCTACTTATCCTTCTTGACCTCTCTGCGGCTTTTGACACTGTTGACCACCATCTCCTACTTGCTATGCTGCACTCCATTGGCATCAAGGACACGGCTCTCTCCTGGTTCTCTTCCTATCTTTCTGACCGCTCTTTCAGTGTATCATTCTCTGGCTCCACTTCCTCCCCTCTTCCTCTCACTATTGGGGTCCCTCAGGTTCAGTCCTTGGCCCTCTCCTCTTCTCTCTCTACACAGCCCCGATCGGACAGACCATCAGCAGATTTGGCTTCCAGTACCATCTCTATGCTGATGACACACAACTATACACTTCAGCCCCTGACCTTACTCCCGCTCTAATAAAGAACACCAATGACTGTCTAACCGCAGTCTCCAATATCATGTCCGCTCTCTATCTGAAACTCAACCTTTCCAAAACTAAACTTCTTCTGCTCCCACCCTCTGCCAACCTCCCTAAACCTGACATCTCTCTCTCGGTGTGCGGCACCACGATAACGCCCAGTCAGCAGGCTCGCTGTATCAGTGTTTTGATGGACACTGATCTCTCCTTCACCCCATATATACAATCTCTCACCTGCTCCTGTCGCTTGCACCTGAGAAATATCTCTAGAATTCGCCCTTTCCTCACCATGGAAGCAACTAAAACCCTCACTGTGGCCCTGATTCATTCCCGCCTTGACTACTGTAATTCTTTATTAGCTGGCCTCTCCCACAGTAAGCTTTCCCCTCTCCAGTCTATCCTCAATGCAGCAGCCAGGATCACCTATCTAGCAAACTGTTACTCAGATGTGTCTGCTCTGTGCCAGTCACTACATTGGCTTCCCGTACACTATAGAATCCAATTCAAATTGCTCGTTGTCACCCACAAAGCTATTCATGGTGCGGCACCTCCTTACCTCTCCACCCTCATCTCTGTCTACCACCCCACCCGTCCCCTTCGCTCTGAACGTGACCTCAGACTAACATCGGCATTAATCCGAACCTCCCATTCCCGACTTCAAGACTTCTCTCGAGCTGCACCAAACCTCTGGAATGCTCTACCCCAAGACATTAGGACCATCCACAACTTGCATAGCTTCAGACACTCCCTAAAAACACACCTCTTCAGGGCGGCCTACCCTTCTCCCTAACAGTAGTCATTTAGACATAAGATACTCATTGTTATAAGCCCCTGTACTTTGTGTTCCCATCCCGTCTTAGATTGTAAGCTCCTTCGAGCAGGGTCACCTTCATTTTTTGCCTTTTTATTGTATTTCCTAAGTTGATTCTATGATTATTGTATGTAACTACTGTTCTGCATTACCTTTCTGTACCGTATATTTTTCTTATATGTACTGTAAAGCGCTGCGGAATATTTTGGAGCAATAAAAATAAAGTTTTATTATTATTATTATTGGTAAGATTTTTGAGGGTCCACCCTTCGGCTATTTAGGACATGTTCGCTTTTGATCTTGTACCAAGGTCACAGAACATATCTAATGCATAAAACTGAGTGTATGTACAGTGGTGTTCAAAAGTCCTGCATAGGCATAGGATAAATAGATTTTTCAAGTTTTAAACCTTTTCTGTCGAATATCTTCGATGCTAACATGACATATTATATATGGTTTTGTTCAGAATATAATTTTGCATTCTCTCCTTGTAATATTTTTAGCTTTTGAAGCAGTTTTGCCTGAAATTATTGCAACAATATGGGAATTGAAAGCACAACTAAATATTATACAGCTTCAGATCCAAAATTAGCTAATCACAGATGAGGTTCTTGTGATCAATCATAACCTGGATATGGCAGCCAATCACTTTCCATTACATTGCATCACATCTGCTGCTTTGTTTGTTTGCTTTATCTGTTGGTCTATCTAGTGAATCATACTGTAGAGCTCTATGATGGGAGCCTTCAGATTTTTGTCAGCGGAGGATTGTGTGCAAGTTGTGGTGCTACATGAAGAGGGTTATACTGGCCCCCAGATCGCAAGGAAGGTCGGCTGTAATCAGAGTAGAGTTTGTAAGAATTCTGCAGAAACATAAGCAGCTTGGAATTACCCAGGACAGGCCCAGATCTGGTCGGCCCAGAAAGTCAACTAAAAGGGAGGACAGAGTACTGATAAGAACATCCCTTACCAATGGAAAGCTCACCTCTCCTCAGCTTCTGCGAGAATGGCAAGAAAAGTGCAATATTGAGGTAGCAACATCAACTGTTAGGAAGAGATGTTTGGAAGCAGGATTGAGAGGGTGCAAGGCCCGAAAGAAGCCATTGATGACAGCCAAACAAAGACAAAGGCGAAAACTGTGGGCATTGAAATATTCAAAATGGAGGAAGGAGGAGTGGGAAAAAGTGCGATTTAGTGATGAAAGCACTTTTTGCATTTTAGGAAATGATGGCAAGTCTTATGTGAGAAGGTTTCCACATGAAGAGTACAAGCCAGAGTGTTTGAGCTTCACTGTGAAACATCCGATGAAAGTAATGGTCTGGGGCTGTATGGCAGCCAATGGTGTTGGAAGGCTTCATATTGTGGAGGGTAAGGTTAATGCAAAAAAATACATAGACATCCTTAATAAGAACATGCTGCCTTCTGCTCAACACCTGTTTTCAGAGAATTATATCTTCCAGGATGATAATGCTCCTTGTCACAGAGCTAAGACAGTAACGGAATGGAAGAAAAAGAACAAGGTGGCTATTATTGACTGGCCAGCCCAGTCCCCGGACCTCAATCCAACTGAAAACTTGTGGCATAAGGTATCGATAGAGATATCTAAAAAACAGCCAAGGACCAAGAGAGAGTTGATTGAGGCTCTGATACAGGCCTGGAACCACATCATCACTCGTGAACATCTGCAGAAGCTTGTTCACTCAATGCCACAGAGATGCAAGTTGGTGCTCAAGAGCAAAGGCTGGCCAATAAAGTATTAGAAACTAAAGATGCACTCAAAAGGCCTTTTTCAGGACTCTGAATTAAATAAAAAATGATAAATCTTAAAAAGGAAAATTTAAGTCTGTGTGAACTTGCATTGGAAGTTAATGAACTTAGAAACCTGTTCACCATTCTACACACTGTACTGGTGTATGTATGGTTATGCTGTAAAAAAAAAATATCAAAAATGCGCATACCATAACAATTTATACACTTGGGACATTCAAAAATGAGTATGGCATACAATGAGGGATTACAAAAACATATATGTTCCACCAGTTTCATTGTAGAGATGCAGAAGTATGAAATATATAGTTTTCTTCATGCCTATGCAGGACTTTTGAACACCACTGTATGTGTGTATATGTATTGTGAGGTATGACCGGCATGATAGCCCATGGCCGGTATACATCACATGCTCCTTGAGCCATGCACATATTAATGGCATTTGGACCTGTGTGTGTATGAATTGTTGTTTACTTTGCTAGACCTGACTGGTGCACATAGGGTTAACTGCACCCAGGTTTGTGTGAGTGGATGTGTTGATTGCTCACAGAATTCCAGGTTATGGGTGTGGCTGGCACGATATTAAAGGGAACCTGTCACCTAATCTATGGCCCCTAAACTATCACTACCTGCCCCTACAGACCCTAACTAGCTCCCTAACCATCCCTGCCTGTCCTAATAGGGCTTTATATAAGGTGAATAAAACACTTTATAAACTTACATGATTAGTGGCAGTGGGGCGTTCCTGACAGTAGGGCGGTGTCCCCAGAGCTGCGCTCCCCCGCCTCGCTCCCTTCCTAACGCCCTAATGGGCGGCATTATCGATTTGAAGAGCGGGGGAGCCCATTGGAATGTTCCCGCCCCGCTCTTCATGACGCGGCCGGAGACCGCGTCATTTCCGGGTCCGCGCATGCGTAGTGCGCCGGGTGAAGCCGACCGGAATCGCAGCGTCGCTAGGCAACGACGGGCGTCTTCGGAAGGTGAGTATCGGCGGCCCCCTCCCTCCCAAACAAGCACATATATATGTGTGTGTAATCCACATGTACATATGCATTACACACACACATATATACATTCACTTTGATTAGGCACATTTCATATGTGCATCTATATATATATATATATATATATATATATATAGATGCACATATATATAGTTAGATTATATATATGTGTGTGTGCATGTATATGTATATATGTGTGTGTGTGTGTGTGCATGTATATATATATGTGTGTGTGTGTGTGCATGTATATATATATATGTGTGTGTGTGTGTGTGTGTGCATGTATATATGTGTGTGTGTGCATGTATATATGTGTGTGTGTGTGCATGTATATATATGTGTGTGTGTGTGTGCATGTATATATATGTGTGTGTGTGTGTGCATGTATATATATGTGTGTGTGTGTGTGCATGTATATATCTGTGTGTGTGTGTGTGTGCATGTATATATATGTGTGTGTGCATGTATATATATGTGTGTGTGCATGTATATATATGTGTGTGTGTGCATGTATATATATGTGTGTGTGTGTGCATGTATATATCTGTGTGTGTGTGTGCATGTATATATATATGTGTGTGTGTGTGCATGTATATATATATATATGTGTGTGTGTGCATGTATATATATATATGTGTGTGTGTGTGTGTGTGCATGTATATATATATGTGTGTGTGTGCATGTGTATATATATATGTGTGTGTGCATGTATATATATATATGTGTGTGTGTGTGCATGTATATATATAATGTGTGTGTGTGTGTGTGTGCATGTATATATCTGTGTGTGCATGTATATATATATATGTGTGTGTGTGTGCATGTGTATATATATGTGTGTGTGTGCATGTATATATGTGTGTGTGTGTGTGTGTGTGCATGTATATATATATGTGTGTGTGTGCATGTATATATATATATAATATGTGTGTGTGTGTGTGCATGTGTATATATATGTGTGTGTGCATGTGTATATATGTGTGTGTATGTATATATTGTGTGTGTGTGCATGTATATATATATATATGTGTGTGTGCATGTATATATATATATGTGTGTGTGCATGTATATATATATATGTGTGTGTGTGGTGTGTGTGCATGTATATATATATATATATATGTTTGTGTGTGTGTGCATGTATATATATATATATGTGTGTGTTGTGTGCATGTATATATATGTGTGTGTGTGTGTGCATATATATTATATATTTGCATGTATATGTGCACACATATATATATATATATATATATATATATATATATAATCTA
>JARQOC010000003.1:270939288-270971302 GCA_033576535.1 Allobates femoralis
GGAAGTCTGCCTGGTATGGAGACTGATGGTGGGTTTACACGCTACAATATCGTTCCGTAATCGCAGTTCAATGGCGCGGGAGCGCGCAATTAGTGCACGTTCCTCCCGCATCGCATTGAATGTTTACACGCTGCGATATCGGAATACAACGTCCGTGCGATGTCTTCGCCTCCCAATCCAGGATCGCATAGTTAACATGGGAGTGAATGGGTGACGTTTCAAATCGCATCGTAATTGGGCGTTTACACAGCACGATCCGGCTTCAATCGCTATGCAATATCGGGGCATTGAATAGCACGCTCATTCAATCCCCGATATCGCATTGATACAATGTCGGCTCCAACGATTGAACCACGTGACTTTTCATTGAAATTGTACTACGATATCGCAACGTGTAAACCCGCCATTAGAGTTGGCTGGCGACCTAAATAGCACGTGAGGATATGTTGTGGATGCCTTAATTGCCCTGTAGCTCAGGTAGCTTTAACCTGGTCTGGGCCTGGAAAGGCTGGAGTCCATGTATATGTTATGATGGACTGTATGTGTATGAGCATGTGCCTTGTAAAGGCTAGAGTCCAGGGATATTGTATGATGATCTGTATGTGTATGAGAATGTGCCTTGCAACAGGCTGGAGTCCATGGATGTGTTATGATGGACTATATGCTGGGTATCATGTGAGAGACTGCAATTGTCTCCGTAGCTGTGAGAGACTGGGATGGTCTCTGTAAGCTGTATGGATGTGTGAGGGCCATGGAAAGAGATGGGGAATGTCTCTCGTGTTCCATACCATGTGGGGAAATGTACCATGGACTGAGACTGTAAATGTCTCGTATGTGGGTTCTGTCTATACTGAAACCTGTAACTATGGTGGGTTCTGTGGATAATGAATCTTGTAACCATAGTGGGTTCGGTGGATAATTTACCTGTAAATATGCCAGGCGCACATAGCCACCAGTAGAACCAGACTGGGATGTCGCCTTAAGGTTCTGTTGATCATGTATAGTATAAATACTGCCGGATGGGCATAGCCACCATTAAAACAGACTGTGATGTTGATATGTTCTGTTGAATATGTATTATATATAAATGTAAGGAGTAGATAAGGCTAGGCGGCCGTAACCACCATCAGAGCTGTCGTTAGTGCTCCTGGTGTTCTATGAAGATGTGATTAATGTTCCTGGTTGATGTATGATGTAATGTTCTGTTATGTGAACGGTAGTTTTACTATGTGAATAGCGTTCTTGTGTGAATAGTGTTCTATGTATATCATGTATGTTGACCAATGTATGCAGTTCATGACAGTAAAATAATAAACTGCTGTAGTGTGTTACATTAAAACACGGTTGTTGGTGTCACTTCCGTGGCCAAGAGGTCCCCTAGGCGTGAGTTACCTCACATTATGTATGTGTGTATGTCACAATAAAATGAATCAAATGCAAATCCACATGTAGAACTCAGGAGACACAAATACCACACAAATACAGTGATATGACTCGGAATGTTATAGGCTAACATTCTATTTTTACATCACTGTTACTTTGCCCAGGCAACACCGGGTTCTACAGCTAGTAATTAACATGGCTAGATTACCAAGGCATCAAGTGGGGTATGGATCTGTATAAGGATTTGTCTTAAACATATTCAGATTTGAGCCTTAAAAAATGTTTCACTCATCCATATCTCTGTACAGATATTTTATCATATTATAGCAAGAAAAGGTCAGCTATAGAGGAGAGGTGAGTTATGCTGATATTCCCTCCTACTGAATGTATATGCCATATCTATATCTCTGTTGCATTGGTACGTGGCGGTATTCCTGTGTATGATATTCCCTCCTACTGAATGTATATGCCATATCTATATCTCTGTTGCATTGGTACGTGGCGGTATTCCTGTGTATGATATTCCCTCCTACTGAATGTATATGCCATATCTATATCTCTGTTGCATTGGTACGTGGCGGTATTCCTGTGTATGATATTCCCTCCTACTGAATGTATATGTCATATCTATATCTATGTTGCATTGCCTTATCTTCCCCTCCTGCTTATTCCCATTCTTCTGCTTTGAAGCAGTCCAAATGTTCCTTGTAACTTCAGTCTGCTAATTTCCCCCTGCTGTGTGGTGTTTTATTGCTCCCTCCTCCTCTCTGCCCACACCTGGACTAATTTTTGCCCATTTCAATGATATAAATGCAGAGAGACAGGTCTGAAGAACCTTGGTCTCAAGTTATATCTTTTAAAGTGTACAGCTGAAATATTCCAGAAATAGTACATAAATTGGACAGAAGGTGAGAGATACTACTTTCTTTGAATTATACCTGTCTTCCTTTTCTCTTCCTGCTCTCACTATGCTCACATTTTCCCTCACAGTTTTTGCTCCGCTTATCCTCACTCTTTTTCGCTACCCCCAAAACCCTGCACCCCCTAACCAGATAACAATATCCCCCTCTCTCTTAACCCCTCACCTCACTTCATGCACAGACCTACTCCTTAACCTCAGATCTCTCCTACAGAAATATAAAACAAGCCAGCCACTCTCCTTCTCTCACCTGCTTTCCCTTTCTCTACTACTTCTCACTGCTGGCGACATATCTCCATATCCTGGTCCCCCCCACCCCATACGTCCCACCTATCCTCACCTCCACCAAAGTAAGTTAAACTACCGCATTCCTTCACATATAAAACCCGTGCCTCTGACCCCCACCCCCCTGCTTCCTCTCTTCCTCTCTCTGGAGCACTTTGGAATGCCCGCTCTGATTGCAACAAGCTCCACATGATCCATGACCTTTTTACTTCCCAGAACCTTTCCTTTTTGGACCTCACTGAGACCTGGCTGACAGCCTCTGACACGGCCTCCCCTGCTGCACTGAGCTATGGCAGCCTTCACTTTACCGACACTCCTCGCCCAGGCAACAGACAGGGCAGAGAAGTGGGTTTCCTCCTCTCAACAAACTGCTCCTTCAACCCAATCCAACCCCCACCCTCCCTTATCCACCCTTCTTTCGAAGTTCACACTGTCCGTATCTACTCTCCCTCCAATCTTCAAATGGCCGTCATATATTGACCTCCGGCTCTGCCACTACCTTCTTTGACCAATTCTCCATCTGGCTTCTTCACTTTCTCTCTGCTGACATTCCCACCATCATCATGGGTGACTTTAATATCGCTACTGACACCGCCAGCCAGCGGCCTCCAAACTCCTTTCTCTTACCTCATCCTTTGGAATTATTCAGTGGTCCTCCACAGCCACCCACACAGACGGACATACCCTAGACCTCATCTTCACCCGCCTCTGTTCCCTATCTAATCTCACAACCTCCCCTCCTATCTGACCACCATCTGCTCACCTTCTCATCCTTGTCCTCCTCACCGATCCCCCATATCCAGCCACTAGCTCATCCTCGCAGAAATCTCGCACACCTAGACATTCACAGACTCTCTGACTCTCTTCTCCCCCTGTCCTCTATATCTTCACTCCATGACACAGACAGTACCACACCTTTCTACAATGCCACCTTCACATCAGTCATAGACTCAGTTGCCCCTCTCGATCATCGCAAGAGGCGACGAATCAATAGGCAACCCAGGCACAACAATCTCACCAAAAAACTCCGACAAGTGTCCAGGGCTGCGGAGTGGCGTTGGAAGAAAACATGCCTGCCAGACGACTTCACAACTTTCAAACAAGCTTTCAAATCAGCCCTCACTTCTGCTAAACAGACCTACTTCACAAACCTTATATCTTCTTCATCCTACAACCCCAAACAACTGGTCAGCACTTTTAACTCTCTCCTCCGCCCACCACTTCCCCCTCCGACCTCCCTCATCTCTGCTGAGGACTTCGCAACATACTTCAAAAATAAGATTGACCAAACAAGGCAAACCTATATTGTTCCACCACCCCAAACACTCCATATACCAGACCTCTGCCCTTCCCTCATAACCTCCCTCTCCAACATCACTGAAGGAGAACTTACCTGTCTCCTTTCCAAATCACACCTCACTACCTGTGCACTTGACCCCATCCCTTCCCACCTCCTCCCCAACCTCAGTAACATGCTTATCCCAGCCCTAACCCACCTCTTCAATCTATCACTATCTTCTGGGACCTACCCCTCAGGTTTCAAACATGCCACCATCACGCCCATCCTCAAAAAGCCAAACCTAGACCCGACTGCTAAGATGAGCTACCGCCCCATCTCGCTGCTCCCATTTGCTTCCAAACTCCTTGAGCATCACGTCCATGCTCAACTTCCCTCCCACCTCTCATCTAACTCTTTCTTTGACAATCTACAATCTGGTTTCTGGCCCCACCACTCCACTGAAACTGCCCTAACCAAAATTACCAATGACTTACTCACAGCCAAAGCTAACAGACAATTCTCCATCCTCCTCCTTCTCGACCTGTCTTCTGCCTTTGACACAGTCGACCACTCCCTCCTACTTCAGATTCTTTCTTCCCATGGCATCAAAGACCTTGTCCTGTCCTGGTTTGCCTCATACCTTGCCAACCGCACATTCTGCTGCCCGACTAATCCACCTCTCTCCTTGCTACTCCCCTGTTCCTCTACTCTGCAAAGCCCTCCACTGGCTCCCGATTCCCCAACGAATCCAGTTCAAGCTATTAACACTGACCTACAAAGCTATCCATAAACTGTCTCCTCCCTATATCTCTGAACTAATCTCACACTATCTTCCCTCATGTAACCTTCGATCCTCCCAAGACCTCCTCCTTTCTTCCACACTTATCAGTTCCTCACACAACCGCCTCCAAGATTTCTCCCGAAAATCCCCCATCCTCTGGAATACTGCGCCCCAACACGTCAGATTACCCACCACACTCGGATCCTTCAGACGGAACTTGAAAACCTCTCTCTTCAGGAAAGCTTACAGCCTGCAATGACCGAGCCGCCGCCCCACCGCCACCGGACCTACCACCTTTCCACCACCAGATCTGCTGCAACCCAGAACTACTGTTTCCTCCCCATTGCCCCATAGAATGTAAGCCTGCAAGGGCAGGGTCCCTCTCCCCTCTGTATCAGTCTGTCACTGGTAATTTGTCTACTGTAAACCAGATCTATAATTTTGTATGTAACCCCTTTTCATGTACAGCACCATGGAATTAATGGTGCTATATAAATAAATAAATAATAATAATAATAATAATTATGCCGTATATACTCATGCATAAGCCGACTTTTTCAGCCCAAAAATTGGGCTGAAAAGTCCCCCCTCGGCTTATACACGAGTATATACATAGTGTGTGCTGAGTGTGACGGGGATGGGGGCTCTGAATGGGGGCAGGAGGAGGCAGGAGGGGGCTGCAGTGACACCGCGCGGTCACGTGGGCCCGCCTCATTGATATGCACGCATCCCCCTGTCCATCCCCGGCAAGGGGATGCAGTGCATATTGCCGGACACAGCACCTGGCGGCCCCCGGCAGTGGTATACAGCCCCCCCGCCTAGTACCGGGCCCCCATGCTGCGGCACAGCATACAGTAGTTCATACACTACCATCTCTCCCTGCAGCGCGCGGCTCCTCCATGTCCCAGCCGGCATCTTCCTGTAGTGTCATGTGACTGGCGCGTCCGCTCGTCACATGACACTACAGCAACAAGCCGGGCGGGAGATGGAGGAAGCGCGCGCTGCAGGAGATGGTAATGTATGAGCTACTGTATGCTGTGCCGCAGCATGGGGGCCCGGTACTAGGCGGGAGGGCTGTATACCACTGCCGGAGGCTGTCGGGGACCATGTATACCGCTGCTGAGGGGCCCTGTATACCACTGCTGAGGGGCCCTGTATATCACACTGCTGGGGGCTGCTGTATACACCTGTGCTGGGGGCTGCTGTATACACCTGTGCTGGGGGCTGCTGTATACACCTGTGCTGGGGGCTGCTGTATACACCTGTGCTGGGGCTGCTGTATACCACAATTCTGGGGGCTGTATACCTGTGCTGGGGTCCACCCTCGGCTTATACGCGAGTCAATAGGTTTTCCCAGGTTTTGGGGGCAAAAGTAGGGGGGTCGGCTTATACACGGGTCGGCTTATACACGAGTATATACGGTAATTCAATATCTTTGGCAAAACTCACTTATTTTGAAAAATGCTATCACCCTTTTGTTATCTGTGGAATGATCCTTTTATGATTCACCATATATAGAGATTATCAAGTATTCATTTCAAATTTACAGGATTTAAAAATTTTATATAAAAAAAACATTTAGTTGACATTAGAAAGATGTAAAATAAGTTTATTTTTTATACTCAGCTCTTTGATTTTTCGGAAGACCCTACACCCCATATAATGAGAACAGAAATGTTAATCACCCCTGAGAGTTGGGTACTATGTTAGGATGGTTTCACATTGGCGTTTGACAGTGCAGCGTATGTTGCGGATTTATTTTTTAACCCCTTCCTGACCTTTGACGTACAACGTCATGGGTTTCTGTGCCTTAACGACCCATGACATTGTACAACGTCATAGCGAATTTGCAGTCGTGCAGCTCCGGTGATTGTGTCAGCAAAAAGTCACCAGAGCTGCACGTAGGCAGTGACCTCCAGATGACCCCAGGGGGGTGCCCAGGTGACCCCTCCCCCAGATCTCATTGGAGCTGGCATCCATGTGACACCAGCTGTCCAATGAGATCTGGAGGGGCGGTGTGATTTATGGGTTCCCCTCCCTCTTCAGGCTCATCCTGTCCGAGGAGGCTGAAGAGGGAGGACCCCCTGCTACTGCCACCAACGACTGACCACCATCCAGCAACGGCCAGACATCCGGTAACCACCCTACCCCACCCCAATCACTACTGCGACCGCCGCCACCGCTTGTTCTGCAGCAGCACCACCGCCGCTGCTGCAGCAGAACCTCACCACCAACCCCCCATCACTGCCACCGCCGCTGCCGCATCTGTCACTACCACCACCACTTGTTCTGCAGCAACAGCACCGCTGCTGCAGAACCTCGCCACCGCCCCCCACTCCTTCTGCAGCAGCACCACCGCTGCTGAAGAACCTCCTCGCCTGATCTCTGCCACCGCCCCCGCTCCTTCTGCTGCAGCACCGCCGCTGCTGCAGAACCTTGCCTTCTGCTGCACCAGCAGCTGCTGAATAACCTACTGTGTCCTGCCTGCTGCTCACCCCCATGCCCACCCCCCCATGCCCACTGCTCAGCCTACCTGTGCCCGCTGCTCAGCCCCCCCGTGCCCACTGCTCAGTCGCCCCCCCATGCCCAAGGCTCAGCCCCCCCATGCCCGCTGCTCAGCCCCCCCGTGCCCGCTGCTCAGCCCCCCGTTCCCGCTGCTCTGCTGCCCCCCTGTGCCTGCTGCTCAGCCGCCCCCCCGTGCCTGCTGCTCAGCAACCCCCCCCGTGCTGGCTGCTCAGCCGCCCCCCTGTGCCTGCTTCTCAGCCCCCCCGTGCCTGCTTCTCAGCCTCCCTGTGCCCGCTTCTCAGCCCCCCTGCTCGCTACATCAGGTTGATGTGTGGTGTGGTGTAGTGTACGTCGGGTTGGTGTATGTGGTGTATTGTACGTCGATTTGGTGTGTGTGGTGTATTGTATGTCAGGCTGGTGTGTGTGGTGTACACTACACACACCAACCTAATGCACACTACACCACACACACACACCAACCTGACGTACACTACACCACAAACATCAACCTGACCTACACTAGTGTGTAGTGTATGTCAGGTTGGTGTGTGTGGTGTGTATGTCAGGTTGGTGTGTGGTGTAGTATTTATCAGGTTGGTATGTGTTGTGTATAATAAACCACACGTACACTACACCACACACACACCATTCTGACGTAGTGTTTGTCAGGTTAGTGTGTTTGTGGTGTAGTATACATCACACACCAACCTGATGTACACTACACCACAAACACCAACTTGACCTACACTACACTATACCACACACCAAACTGACTTATATTACACCATACCAACCTGACGTACACTAATTCAGGTTGATATGTGGTGTTGTGTAGTGTATGTCAGGTTGGTGTGTGTGTGTGGTGTGTACATCAGGTTGGTATGTGGTGTAGTATTCATCAAGTTGTTATGTGTTGTGTATAATAAAAAACACGTACACTACACCACACACACACACCATCCTGACGTAGTGTTTGTCAGGTTAGTGTGTTTGTGGTGTAGTATACCAACCTGACATATACTACATACTCTCCATATGCGACATGGTGTCCGCTAATAATTTGAGCTCATTTTCCATTCAAATTGTTAGCGGACACCGTGTTGCATTTGGAGAGCCTTTGTGCGCCTAAACATTAGAGCTCCCCCACGAGTGACCCCATTTTGGAAACTAGACCCCCCAAGGAACTTATCTAGATGCATAGTGAGCACTTTGAACCCCCAGGTGCTTCACAAATACATCTGTAAAAAGCTGGAAGAAAGGGAGGCAAGACTTACAGAAATGAGAACAAGAGCTGCTTCCTCAAGGGCCACTGAAATGGTCATGCCCTCAGGACTATATGGAGGGGTGGAGCTATGAAGAGGTGGGGTTATGAAGGGGCAGGACTACAGGGAGGGATGTGGCTATGACGGTGGAGCTACTGGGAGGGGACATGGCTAAGATATATACACACATACATCCATTACCATACATGGGTGATATTACCATGTATGGGCGATATTACCATATATGAGCATTACAACCATATATGGGCATTAGGCCTGGGCAACGCCAGGCTCTACAGCAAGTATATATATATAAAAAGAAACAAAAACCATTTAAGTGACATTTGGAAGTTTTAGAATAAGTTTATTTTTATCCTCAGTTCTTGGAATTTTCAGAAGACCCCACGCCCCATACAATGAGACCGGTAGTGTAAATTACACATGAGAGTCAATACTATGTTATATTGACGTAAAAGAGATTTTGGACTTAATGGAATTTGTTTCTTCTGTTTTAGCTCCCTGAGAAAAAGAAAATTGTGTGGAATAAAAAAATGAGAACATCAATGCCATAACATGGAGAGATATACCGTATATACTCGTGTATAAGCCGAGTTTTTCAGCACAGAAATTGTGCTGAAAAGTGCCCCCCTCGGTTTATACATGAGTCAGTGACGGCTGACTGTGTGGGGCCGGTGTCCGGGGGCTGGAGGAGGCAGGGGGAGGCTGTATAGTGAGCGGCCGGTCAAGTGGGGCCGCTCATTAGTGCAATGCAATATGCACTGCATCCCCCTGTCCATCAGCGGCAGGGGGAGCCGTGCATATTACATAGCACTGTCAGTGCTCTCCCGCCCCCCTGTGGTAGTATACAGCAGTGCCCCCCCCCCTGTGGTATATACAGCCCCCCCCGTTGCTGCCGCACACCTGTAAAAAGAAGATATTTCATACTTATCCTCCTGCTGTCACCGCGCGCATCCTCCGCTCTCCTTGCTTGCACCCGGCGTCCATCCATGTGACCGCGCACAAATAATGAGTTCATTATTTGTGCGCGGTCATATGGATGGACGCCGGGGCCCGGGTGCAAGCAAGGAGAGCGGAGGATGCGCGCCGTGACAACAGGAGGATAAGTATGAAAGATCTTCTTTTTACAGGTGTGCGGCAGCAACGGGGGGGGGGGGGGGCCGTATATACCACAGGGGGGGCTGCTGTATGTCCACAGGGGGGGCTGCTGTATACCCACAAGGGGGGGCTGCTGTATACTACCACAGGGGAGGGGCTGCAGTATATACCACAGGGGGAGACACTGCTGTATACCCACAGGGGGGGCTGCTGTATACTACCACAGGGGAGGGGCTGCTGTATATACCTCTGTGGCTGCTGTATACTACCACAGGGGGAGGCACTGCCGTATACCCACAGGGGGGGGGGCTGCTGTATACCCACAAGGGGGGGCTGCTGTATACTACCACAGGGGAGGGGCTGCAGTATATACCACAGGGGGAGGCACTGCTGTATACCCACAGGGGGGGGCTGCTGTATACTACCACAGGGGAGGGGCTGCTGTATATACCTCTGTGGCTGCTGTATACTACCACAGGGGGAGGCTGCTGTACACTACCACAGGGGGAGACTGCTGTATACTACCACAGGGGGAGACTGCTGTATACTACCACAGGGGAGACTGTTGTATACTACCACAGGGGGAGACTGCTGTATACTACCACAGGGGGAGACTGCTGTATACTACCACAGGGGGAGACTGCTGTATACTACCACAGGGGGAGACTGCTGTATACTACCACAGGGGGAGACTGCTGTATACTACCACTGGGGATGCTGCTGTATACTACCACAGGGGCAGGCTGCTGTATACTACCACAGGGGGAGGCTGCTGTATACTACCACAGGGGGAGACTGCTGTATACTACCACAGGGGAGACTGCTGTATACTACCACAGGGGGAGACTGCTGTATACTACCACTGGGGAGGCTGCTGTATACTACCACTGGGGAGGCTGCTGTATACTACTAAAGGGGCTGCTGTATATACCTCTGTGGCTGCTGTATACTACCACTGGGGAGGCTGCTATATACCACTGGGGGGACTGTATACCTGTGCTGGGGTCCACCCTCGGCTTATACACGAGTCAATAGGTTTTCCCAGGTTTTGGGGCAAAAGTAGGGGGGTCGGCTTATACACGAGTATATACGGTAATAATTTTTCACCTATTGAGATTTCAGATAAAATCTTTGATTTTGTACGTATGTGGCGCCCCGCAACGAGTGCGTCACAAGAGGGTATTGCAGCCATAAATGCAGCCGCAATATTCTCTGACACAGCAGTGACCTAGTTAATTTTGAGATCCAACCCTGCATGCATCACCTAGAACAGAGGACCAATCCAGGGTCCTGGTGGGCGGAGTGCTAGGGAAGTGTGTAGGAGAACTGACTCTTAGTCATGGAGAGGAGTCTAGAACTTGACCTGAGCAGTCTAGAACTTGGAGGAGGAGCGGGGGCTCCGCACCCCGTGCAGCCCCCGAGCCGTTACCGGTCGGGTGTCAGCACCTGAGGCCTCAACAACCGGGATCGGGCATCATTACCACGGGTTCCAAAAGACTCCCGTGCCCAAAACTCACAGCCGGTTCACTGGTACCGAAGCTGGCAGCAGTTCACCTCTGCTACGCGAACCAGAAGCGTGGAGGAGCAGCTTCACCGAGGGATCCAAGGCTCCCGAAAACATCCACAACGTACAACTTGGATAGGGCATTGAAGCAGCCTCCCCGTACCCGATCTGGTATTGCTGGGCGACAATGGCGAAACACTTAGCTAGAATGGAGGAACACTTGCGGATCTCTGAGGGACACTATCACTGCTGAGTCCACCCGGTCTACTACCCGTAACTGTATACCATGTACTGCCTGCTGGTTACAGTAAAGACCCGTTGCAGAGACTTTCTGTGTCCGTGCTTCTTATGAACTGTCCGTCCGCACTACAAGGTAACCGCAGCTGCCGCACAACATCTTAAGCAGCTCCAGCCTCCGGGGATCACCGCTCAGCCTGTGGGGAGCGTTCCATCTTGCTGCTGTCCATCCCCCGGAGGTTCCGCAGCGTCGTTAACGATTACCGAAACTACTCATAGGTGGCGTCACGAATAAATTAAACCCCTTTAATCTGTTCCTACAAGACGTCTTCAACTTTTGATCTGCTCTCCACCGGGCTCCACTACCGGCAGGCGCGGCCCACCCGTGACAAGGAGGAAGGAGCTTCAGCCTGTCTAAACCGGAGTCCTGGCCACGGTGAGTCAGAAAATGGCGTCACGAACAGGATACGAGCCGGCCCGTTCCCTAACGGGTATAATGTGCTTAAAAATGACTTTATTGTCTACAATTTGAACTTTGTTCGTCCCTAAAAGAACTTTCCCGCCTTTTCACCGTGGGCCAAGATGGCGCCCAAGATGGCGTTCCCGCCACAAGAATCCGCCACGTGCAAGCCCAGGAGTGAGCCGACCCCCCCCCCCTCATCGTGGGAGGGCTAAAGGAAAAAGGCGCCAAACTCTTTGTCCGCCCTGATTGCTCGAATCAACCATGGGGGCGGACCCCAAAGACTTTTCCCACCATTGGACTACAAAAGCCCAGAGGAAAGGGAGTGTCACAGACCTTCTTCACCAGCTCTCTACCAGAACGGCTACCGGTTGAACGGGTGTGGTTCCCTCTAAAGAAGAGAATGGCCAGCACGAGACTCCAAGACCTAATGAGGGAGGTCAAGGCGGAGGCCAGAGCAGCCATCGGCCAACCGGGTCCGGGTCCTGCCCTTACCATAGACGGCAGCCCCGACTTTTGGCTAGAGGCTCTACAAGACCTCCGGGTGCGGTTACTTGAGACTGTGGAGTGGACGATTCGCAGCTGGAGTGCGACCCTAGGCAGAAGACTCCATCATGCGATGCAGCAGAGCCGACCGGGTACAGCTTCTCCAAGCCCAGACGACATCTCCAGCTTCTCAACCGCCTCACCGTCGCCCACCACCTGTCCTGCTTTGTCACCGGAGCCCATAGACTGCATCATTCCTGTGGAGGCCACAGCTCAGCTCGTTCCAGCGATTAAAGCCGCAGCCGACCCCGTTCCTGAGCCGGAGCTTCCAATACGCTCCATAGAAGAAGCCGACACATACCTGGTTCCACCTGAGGAACCTGCGACTAGTTTCCACACTATTGAGACTGTCGCCTGTTTCTCCCCTGATCCGGAGGCCTCCTCTGCAATTACTGAGGCCTACCTGGTGACCGGGATCGAAACACCACTTCCCGCTGCTACAGAAGAAGAGGCAGGCAGCCTGGAAGTCCTGCACGACGACCCTGAGGAGAACTTTGCAGCACAGCCACCCATCGACCCAGAGGATTCCGTTCCATCATCTCCGTCAGCCGAGCAGCCCGATGTAGTCATCGAAGAGAGATCGAGGATGATGACGACGAGACCTACAGCCCCGCTGAGGACCTCTACACCGGGTTCGCCTGGGGAGACACCAAGGATCCTTCTGCCGGGGCGATCTGCTCGGGTACACTGGTCGGGTGCCGCCGCAGCAACATCTTCTCCGGTTCCGTTAAACCGGGCCCCTCTCCAGACTGCCCACCAAGCTCGAGCCGTTCAACAACCAGCACGCCGTAGTGACTTTATCCACACGCCGCACCACTCCGACGAAGAGGTACGTCGCATCCGAAGGGAGGAGTGGCACGCTCAGCTGCGCGCCAACATGCAGGCCCGCGCTGAAGCCCGCCGCCAATCTCCATTGCCTGAAGAGTTACGTAAAACCGGACGGGTGAGCACCTTTAACTTATCCACCGGGTGGGGATTCGTAAGGGAGGAGGGTGTGAGTACTGAAGTGTTTGTGGGGCGCCGTGATGTGGAATCGCACCTACCGCGAGGGCATCCTTACCGAGACTTATATAGAGGGGACATTGTAACCTATGAGCGACATATATGCTGTGACGGGTGGTTCGCTATACGAGTCCGGAACACTGCCCTCCATAAGTGACTTGTTGATTGAACTGTTCACCAAGAGACTTCTTCCTGTTTGCAAGTAACACCGCGACTTGGCGGCCACAGCCTGAACTTTTACCTAAGGACAGCCGACCGCCCGCCGGGTCTGCGCAATGTGTTAACCTGTTTATCCTACCGTTTCACTTTTATGCCATATAATGACCTGTCATTAATAAAAGTGTTTATTACCTGTTATAAAATATAAAAACCTCTGTAATGTGGGTAGTGTGACGCTTGGGGACAAGCGTATTCAACCAAGGGGGAGTGTGGCGCCCCGCAACGAGTGCGTCACAAGAGGGTATTGCAGCCATAAATGCAGCCGCAATATTCTCTGACACAGCAGTGACCTAGTTAACTTTGAGATCCAACCCTGCATGCATCACCTAGAACAGAGGACCAATCCAGGGTCCTGGTGGGCGGAGTGCTAGGGAAGTGTGTAGGAGAACTGACTCTTAGTCATGGAGAGGAGTCTAGAACTTGACCTGAGCAGTCTAGAACTTGGAGTAGGAGCGGGGGCTCTGCACCCCGTGCAGCCCCCGGGCCGTCACCGGTCGGGTGTCAGCACCTGAGGCCTCAACAACCGGGATCGGGCATCATTACCACGGGTTCCAAAAGACTCCCGTGCCCAAAACTCACAGCCGGTTCACTGGTACCGAAGCTGGCAGCAGTTCACCTATGCTACGCGAACCAGAAGCGTGGAGGAGCAGCTTCACAGGAGCACCCCACCACCAGCCAACTTCCAGTCGTCTAACCAGCGGTGTACCCACCGAGGGATCCAAGGCTCCCGAAAACATCCACAACGTACAACTTGGATAGGGCATTGAAGCAGCCTCCCCGTACCCGATCTGGTATTCCTGGGCGACAATGGCGAAACACTTAGCTAGAATGGAGGAACACTTGCGGATCTCTGAGGGACACTATCACTGCTGAGTCCACCCGGTCTACTACCCGTAACTGTATACCATGTACTGCCTGCTGGTTACAGTAAAGACCCGTTGCAGAGACTTTCTGTGTCCGTGCTTCCTTATGAACTGTCCGTCCGCACTACAAGGTAACCGCAGCTGCCGCACAACATCTTAAGCAGCTCCAGCCTCCGGGGATCACCGCTCAGCCTGTGGGGAGCATTCCATCTTGCTGCTGTCCATCCCCCGGAGGTTCCGCAGTGTCGGAAACGATTACCGAAACTACTCATAGGTGGCATCACGAATAAATTAAACCCCTTTAATCTGTTCCTACAAGACGTCTTCAACTTTTGATCTGCTCTCCACCGGGCCCCACTACCGGCAGGCGCGGCCCACCCGTGACAAGGAGGAAGGAGCTTCAGCCTGTCTAAACCGGAGTCCCGGCCACGGTGAGTCACGTAGGTTTCACATCACCTCCAAAAAGACAACCTGTATACAGTATGGGTAAGATTTTTGACGGTCCACCCTCCAGATGTTTTAGGGCATGTTCACTTTTGATCTTGTACCGAGCTCACAGAACATATAATTAATAAAGTTAGATAACCAGAGCAACAGGTGGGTGTGGACTTGCATAAAGATTTGTTTTAAACATATTCAGATGTGAGACTTAAAAAATGTTTCACTCGCCCATATTTGTGTACAGATAATTTATCATGTGATAGCAAGAAAAGCTCAGCTATAGAGGAGAGGTGAGTTATCCTTCATGCATCTATATATAAAATCATGAACTAAGAAAGAAAGCTTTCCAGTAGATTTATTTCATATTTTTCCCAGAACACCTCTGGGTAACATCCCTGGTTGTTTCCTGGAAGACATTATTTCTCCTTCTTCCATCTACATTACCAACTTCAAGGACATAAATGGAGGTGCTGGTGGAGCAACTGTACCATCTATACAACAGGATAGTCTTCAGGAATAAGGTATCTCTATGATAAGTATCTGTGTTGTACATGACTTACAGTAGGTACGGATAGTATTCATACCCCTTTAACTTTTGTACTCTTTGTTTCATTGTAGTCATTTGTAAATTCAGAGAAATTCATTTTTTTCTCATTAATGTATAATCTGCACTCCATCTTGACTGAAAAAAACAGAAATGTAGAATTTTTTGCAAATTTATTACAAAAGAAGAACTGACATATTACATAGTCAACAGTATTTGTATTGAGTAGAAGCACCCTTTTGAGCTTGTTCAGCCATGAGTCTTCTTAGGAATGATACAACAAGTTTTTCACCCCTGGATTTGGAGATCCTCAGCAATTCTTCTTTGCAGATCCTCTACAGTTCCATCAGGTTGGAGGTTGGATGGTGAATGTTGGTGGACAGCCATTTTCAGGTCTCTCCAGAGATGCTCAATTGGGTTTAGGTAAGGGCTCTTGCTGGGCCAGTCAAGAATGGTCACAGAGCTGTTCTGAAGCCACTCCTTTGTTATTTTAGCTGTGTGTTTAGGGTCATTGTCTTGTTGGAAGGTGAACCTTAGGCCAAGTCTGAAGTCCAGAGCACTCTGGAAGAGGTTTTCATCCAGGATATCTCTGTACTTGGCCACATTCATGTTTCCTTCAATTGCAACCTGTCGTCCTCTCCCTGCAGCTGAACAACACCCCCATAGCATTATGCTGCTACCACAATGTTTCACTGTTGGGATTGTATTGGGGAGGTGATGGGCAGTGCCTGGTTTTCTCCACACATACTGCTTAGAATTATCACCATAAAGTTCTGTCTTCATCTCATCAGACCAGAGAATCTTATTTCCCATAGTCTGGGAGTCCTTCAAGTCTTTTTTTGCAAAATATATATAGGCTTTCATATGTCTTACACTGAGGAGAGGCTTCCATCGGGCCACCCTGCCATAAAGACCCAACTGGTGGAAGGCTGCAGTGATGCAGTTGACTTTGTGGAACTTTCTCCTATCTCTCTACGGCATCTCTGGAGCTCAGCCACAGTGATCTTGGGGTTTTTCTTTAACTCTCTCACCAAGGTACTTCTCCCATGTTTGCTCAGTTTGGCTGGATGGCCAGGTCTAGGAAGACTTTTGGTTGTCCCAAACTTCTTCCATTAAAGAGGACCTGTCATCCCAATGGTGCATGGCAAACTAAATGCAGCAGTGAATGCGGCAGGTTTGCTGCATTCAGGAAAGGGATCCCCCATGTCTCTAGCCCCCTTGTAAGCTTTAAAAAAGACTTTAGAAACTTTAGTTAAGAGGTTACCTGTGTGGGATCTTATTAAGATGTCTTGGCTGCTGGCACAGTCCTCTTTGCCTCCTCCTAGTGTGTTCTGCCCCCTCTAAGTTTCTGCCGCCACCTCCCCTTCTTCTGGATCTGCCCTACTCTTCTTCTCCTGCTCCTTATGACTTCAGGAGCAGAAGAGGAGGCAGACCCAGCAGAAGAGGAGGCGGTGGCAGACACATAGAAGGGGCGGAATAGACAAGGAGGAGGCAGGGAGGATTGTGCCAGCAGCCAGGACCTCTTAATAATATACCACCTAGGAAACCTATTACCGGTAAGGTTTCTAAAGTCTTTTTAAAGCTTACAGGGGGGCTAGAGACATGGGGGACACCTTACCTGAATGCAGCAGACAAGCTGCTTTCAGTGTAGCATTTAGTTTTGCATTTAGTTTGCCATGCACCAGGGGGTGACAGGTCCTCTTTAAAGGATTATGGAGGCCACTGTGCTCTTAGGAATCGTAAGTAATGCAGAAATTCTTTTGTAGCTTTCGCCAGATCTGTGCCTTGCCACTATTCTGTCTTTGAGCTCCTTGGGAAGTTCCTTTGACATCATGATTCTCATGACATCTGAGAGGTCTACTAGAGTCTTCTTCGATCAGGTTTAAGTAAGTAATTACTAAGAATTGCAGGCCTACAATACATAACACCAAATTTCCATGCAAAAAAATGGTACCCGCATTTAGTATAAAATTCCTGACATAATCATACCGCCAGGGAGGTTAAGGTCCTTTTTTCCAGCCTGCGTTTTTGCATGCATTTTTGCTGATAGGTGTGGGGGACCCTTAAAAAACGCATGCAAAAATGCATGTACTATTTAGTAAGCTATTATACTTCATTACTATCAAAGAGGACTGACATCTGGGGGCAGTAGGGGTAAGGATTAATGATGAGCGAATTTTGCTCGAACATGTTCACTAATTTCAAATTCGGCAAGAACCCGGCCGATTTGGTTCGACACCTTGAATTCAAACGGTTTGCTTAAAAGTCAGGAAGTTTGGCGAACGTTCGGTAATGCTTTAGATGACGAAAAGCATTAGAGCATTTGCACTAATGCTTCTGTATTACATTTTCACAGTGTCACTGTCTAGCATATCCGGTAGAATGGGAGGGGGAGAAGTGTGTGGGTCTCCTGAGATAAGTGCACGTCTCCATATTTTTTTCTTTCCCTGCACTTACTGTGGGTGGTCTGGTCTGGCATCCGATCAGCACCCATAAAGCATATAGCACTTTTTGCACACAACGGCTTGTGTCTTTGGCTGGGTATGTCACATGACCTTGCTATATATATAAGAACCGGCCATTTGTCCTCATCGCCAATTTCTCAGTGTTGGAGCTTAGTGGCAGTCTTGCTGCTGCAGTTCTGTAGCTGCTGATCCTGTGCATGCTATTTAGTTATGCAGCTAGAAATTCCATTTCTTTCTAGCTAGAGATAGAGTAGGTTTAGTAACTCCTTCTTAAAACAGCCCCTTTTAGTCTTTAGTACCAGTGTTTTTGGCAAGCCACCTGTGGTACAGTGGTCTGCCTCTGGTCACTCTGGTCATCTGCACCAACCCTGTGTTGACAGGCATTTTGTGCCACGTCTCCCCAGTGCCCACATCCTCCAGGCATTAGCCTTTTCTTAGGACTTAGTAGCAGTGTGTGGCAAGCCACCTGTGGTACTGGGTCGGTGTCTGCTGATCTGCATCAACCCTGTGCTGACAGGCATTTTGTGCCACTTCTGACTAGTGCCCACATTCTTCAGACTCCAAATCTTCTTAGGGTTTAGTACCAGTGGTTTTGCAAAAACCCCTGTGGTTCACTTGTGCTTGTGAAATCTGTGCCAAAGCCCTTTTTAGTGGTGCATCCAGTCATCAACACATTTTTGGCCTAGTACCATTTGTTTGCCAATCTGGTCAGCTGCATTCACATCCCCAGATTTTTTAGGCCTACAACAACTGGCTTGTAAATCTGTTACCATCAAATATGAGTGGTAAAAGCCATGGTCATGAGTGAAAGGGAATAGGAGTGGTGATAAGGCGAAAAAACTTGGTATCCGTGGGGAAGTTGGTAAAGAACCAAAAGCTCTGCTCAACAAACACCGCCTTTTAAGCAAAGAAAAATGTCAACTTCTTTTACTGGACAGTCTGTTAAGTTCCCCTTCTTAGGCAGCAACACATTGGTTTGACTTGTAGATGATGCCTAGAAAGAGCAGGGCTTCAATAGATGTCAAGTGCTCCAACAAGAGACCTCTCATCTACCTCAGCTTCCACAAGACACAGAGTGCAGTCCTCACAGGTGTCACAAGTCTCCAGCCGCCCTACTTACTGTGGGTCAACACAGATGACCGAGTCTGCAGAGCTGTTCATGTATACTATGGCCTGGGAATCAGAGGTCAGCTCCAAAGCTTTACTGATGCAGGATGAAGAATGACCTGCACCGATGCACAAAATCTTTGTGAGTCAAATCCAGGGTCGGACAAACAAGGGTCCGGGCATAATATAGAGCCTCATTATCAAAGTTTAACCCCTGATTTTGGAGACAAAGAGGCTGGTAATGATGATGGGACTCAGACACCTGAGGTGGATGCCTATGTGAGTTTGCAGTCAGGGCAGGAAGAGGGTGGCTCTGAGGGCAAAGACTGTGACAACACAGATGGTGATGATGAGGTTCACTTACTGTCAACCCAAAAGCAGGCAGCTGATGAGTCCAGCCGAGGAGGTGGAAGAGGAGGATAATGAAGCTGATGATGTTAGGTTGCGGCTTCCTTAACAGAGACGGAGTGCTGCAAACACATCAAGCACTGCATCCTCAGCCACAACTCTGCCTCTGTGCAGAAGCCGTTGGGGCTCTGCAGTTCGCATGGGCGCTAAGCCTTGCCTAGCCTGGGCCTTTTGCATGATCGCAGAGGATGACCCAACTCATGCTAAATGCCAAATCTGTAAGCAAAATCTGAGTAGAGGTGAAAAAATAAATAATTTGAGAGCTTCATGTAGGAATGTCACATGGAGATGCAGCATAAATTACAGTGGGAAGCTCACTGTGGTAAAATGCGGCTTAGCAGCCCTGTCCAACTACCGACCACCCCATCAAGGGCATATGTGACTTCTTCATCCTCTGTGCCAGTGGGGACTGTTGTCACACAGACCTTTGGCCACACAACATCCACCCCTTAGCCCGCACTAGCAAATGTGATTGACAGGCTGTCACCTGTTTTGGAAGTGGATATGCCTGCTGGTGTTGATCGCTTTGAGATATCAAGAGAACCACCTCTTCATGAAGGCAACATAACCACTCTACCTGCATCTCCTTCAGAGGCTAGCATTTTGTCTGGTATACCCTACTCCACCGTGTCTCCGCACAGCAGTCAGCCCTGGGGAAGGCAGATGTGTAAAAGACAATTTACTCCTAGCCATGTAAAAGCTAAGAGGTTGAATGTCACTATCTCCCATTTATTGGCCACGGAAATTCTGCCTTTCCACCTGGTTGATACCAAAGGTTTTTGAAAGCTCATGGCCGTCGCAGTCTCCCAGTACCAGATGCTCAGTCGTCATTTCTCAAAGAAAGCTCTGCCTGCGCTACACCAGCATGTTGCACACAACATCATTCCTTCCTTGAGACACTCTGTTTGTGACAGGATGCATTTCACCACAGACACCTGGACGCGTAAGCATGGCCAGGGATGTTACATGTCACTGATTGGGCACTGGGTGACTCTGCTGATTGGGGGGGGAAGGGCTTCTGGACAAATCTTACCATCCTCACGGTCTGGAAGTAAAACGTTGGTATGTAACAGTTCCTCCACTGCTTCTGCCTCCTCCACCTGATCAAACGTGGCATTGGTCGATGGAACGAGACATGATGTCCCAGATATGCTTGATTGGATTCAGGTCTGAGGAATGGGTTGGCCAGTCCATAGCATCAATCCCTTCATCATGCAGGAACTGCTGACACACTTCAGCCACATGAGACCTAGCATTGTCATGCATCAGAAGGAACCCAGAACCCACTGCACCTGCATATGGTCTCACTATGGGACTGAGGATCTCATCCCAGTACCTAACAGCTGGGAGGGTATGCCTCCCTACACCATTACTGTCTATTAGAATCACTGCACACATACACTTAAGGAGTTTTTTTGCTTGTTGGTGAAGTTTATTGAAACAAGTGCTCTTATAGTGATTGCGACAGAATGACGTTTCGGTCATTCAAGACCTTGATCACATAAGTCGCCTTGAGCTATGTTGTGGTTCGCCAGGGTCAGAGCGGTCGCTCTATGTGGGGTGGTCACTCCTCCTTGCTACAACTGAGTGTGAACACACTCCACCGCCGTGCCACCACCCCACATAGAGCGACCTCTCTGACCCTGGCTAATCTAAAGGCACTAGTGACCATTACCCTGTACAGGACAGCCCTCAGTTCAGAACTACTAAGGGCATACCCGCGGTTCCTATACTGATCATAAGGACCACATCCTTCATGAACCACAACATAGCTCAAGGCGACTTATGTGATCAAGGTCTTGAATGACCGAAACGTCATTCTGTCGCAATCACTATAAGAGCACTTGTTTCAATAAACTTCACCAACAAGCAAAAAAACTCCTTAAGTGTATGTGTGCAGTGATTCTAATAGACATTTATGTGGGACTTACGAGCCTCCTTCACTAGCACCATACCCCCACACCTATCGTGTGCTAGCCATTGAATCTCATACACCATTACTGACACACTGCCAAACTGGTCATGTTGAAGAATGTTGCAAGAAGCAGAACGTTTACTTTGTCACGTCTGTCACATGTGGTCAGTGTGAACCTGCTCTCATTCATGAAGAGCATAGGACGCAATGTTGAATCTGCCAATCCTGTCGTTCCCTGGCAAACGCCAATCACCCTGCACTGTGGGCTGTTAGCACAACACACACTTGTGGATGTTGAGATCTCATACCACACTCATGGAGTCTGTTTCTGACAGTTTGAACAGACACATTGATTTTAATGGCCTTATGGAGGTCATTTTGCATTGCTCTGGTACTGCTCTTCTGATTCCTCCTTGCATAAAGGAGGAAGTAGTAGTCCTGCTGCATTGTTGTTGCCCTTCTATGCCCCATTCCACGTTTCCTGGTGTACTGGCCTGTCTCATAGTATCTGCTCCATGCTGTGGACACTGTGCTGACAGACACAGTTAACTTTTTTGCCACAGCTCACATTGATGTGCCATCCTGGATGAGCTACACTACCTGAGCAACTTCTGTGGGTTTAGACACTGTCTCATATTACCTCCTGCTACTCATACAATGAAAAAAATTGTATGTGGTCACCACCAGCAGACCACTCCTTTATAGGGGTTGCTAATTGCCTATCATTTCTACCTGTTGCCTGTTCCATTTGCACAACAGCAAGAGAGGTTGATTTACAATCAGTATTGCTTCATAACTAGACAGGTTGTTTTCACAGAAGTATGATTGATTTGGAGTTTCATTGTGTTGTCGAAGGCTGGCTTCACGCCACGGTTTTCTGCTGTCAGGCTGTGTCCGGTGTTTTGCTGAATGAACCGGACACATTCTGACAGCACCAAAGAAAACAGAACCGGAAGGTTAATATGCCCTCCGGCCCTGTTTTCTACCGGAAACATCAGTGCGCACTGATGCCTCTGTCCAGGTCCTGAGATTTCAAAATCACGGCTAGTGGGGAGCTAGCAGCAGTTCTGAAATGTCAGCCAGGAGTTCTCCAGGTGCTGAACTTCAGCACTCGGCCTCTGGCAGCCGGATCTGATTTTCTGCCCGATCCAATGTGATCTGGCGCCCATAGCCTCCCATGTTATGGGGGCGCCGAATCGCACCGGATCCGATTTAGTCAGATTTTTGCCCCGGACACCAAAATTCTGCAGGCTGCAATTGTGTCTGGGACAAAAATCGAATGCAGCCTGATGATGCCGGACAGGGACAAAACCAGATAGCAAATTACTGCCATCCAGCCCCATCCGGCACCATAGGCATGCATTAGTTCAAATCGGGCTCGGGGCTGTCAGATTCACACTGGACAGCCCCGAACCCAAAAAAGCCGTGGTTTGAAGCCGGCGGTTCCTTATTTTTTTGAGCAATACATATGTTTTATTTTTATTCTTTTTTATGTTTCTGTTTTTAATATGCATATTTTAGTTTGCAATAGATCATCTGATCTTCTTCCAATCCTTTATGTAGGTACCTTTTTTCAAATCCACGGCTTGTATTTATACTGCTATAGAACAAGTAGTCTGGTAAACTGGTCTTCTGAAAACTTGATTTGAGGGATGCAAAATGACATGGAGGTGGTGTTGCATGAGAAGGATGAAGGTAAAGCCCAACACACCAATGGGCATGTTGTAAATGGCATTATAAACTGCTATCGAATATATAATCTGCTATCTCGGTAACAATGAGGGAGGGACCGCACAAATAAATGAGTAACAACAGTACATATGGTACAGGCCCACCTGAGGCCCCTCAGGGCAAAACCCAACATACCAACAGGCACGCTATAGCTGGCATTGTAAAGTATTGAATAGCTAACTAAAAATTAAATATGAGGGAGGGACCTAGAAAATGTATAAGCCAGTGTAATGACCGGAGGTCCTATTAAGATCCATGGACTCCAGTGTGAGGTCCTAGCACACACCTGTTTTTAATTACATCCTTAGACATATAAGCCCACACAGATTTCACCAGTTCACCATCTCACTAGGGCATAGTGTCAGGACCTGGAGTGGAGGCCCCTTGAAGTGGGTGCCAGGCTTGATCCTCAGTGGCCACTGATGAGACTAAGACCTCTGATTTCAATTTTAGCACAGGGCAGCTTTCTGCATTACACATTTGTACAATTCAGGTTGATCTTCTTTCTTTAGTGCCACTCATTAATTTATAGTTTGCATATATAGTAGTGTCGCGGCAGATATCTATTGTTGTAAGTATAATTATTTTCTGCCAGCACCTACATATACGGTGACGCCAGTCTTATATATATTTTACATATTGTCTTTTTTGACTGAGCTCCCATTATGCATAATTTTCCCCTTTCCTTAGTCTGGTAGCCACTCATGGACTCCAGTGTGAGGTACTAGCACACACCTGTTTTTAATTACATCCTTAGACATATAAGCCCACACAGATTTCACCAGTTCACCATCTCACTAGGGCATAGTGTCAGGACCTGGCAGTGGAGGCCCCTTGAAGTGGGTGCCAGGCTTGATCCTCAGTGGCCACTGATGAGACTAAGACCTCTGATTTCAATTTTAGCACAGGGCAGCTTTCTGCATTACACATTTGCACAATTCAGGTTGATCTTCTTTCTTTAGTGCCACTCATTAATTTATAGTTTGCATATATAGTAGTGTCGCGGCAGATATCTATTTTTGTAAGTATAATTCTTTTCTGCCAGCACCTACATATACGGTGACGCCAGTCTTATATATATTTTACATATTGTCTTTTTTGACTGAGCTCCCATTATGCATCATTTTCCCCTTTCCTCTTTTCTTAGTCTGGTAGCCACTCATGGACTCCAGTGTGAGGTCCTAGCACACACCTGTTTTTAATTACATCCTTAGACATATAAGCCCACACAGATTTCACCAGTTCACCATCTCACTAGGGCATAGTGTCAGGACCTGGCAGTGGAGGCCCCTTGAAGTGGGTGCCAGGCTTGATCTTCAGTGGCCACTGATGAGACTAAGACCTCTGATTTCAATTTTAGCACAGGGCAGCTTTCTGCATTACACATTTGCACAATTCAGGTTGATCTTCTTTCTTTAGTGCCACTCATTAATTTATAGTTTGCATATATAGTAGTGTCGCGGCAGATATCTATTGTTGTAAGTATAATTATTTTCTGCCAGCACCTACATATACGGTGACGCCAGTCTTATATATATTTTACATATTGTCTTTTTTGACTGAGCTCCCATTATGCATAATTTTCCCCTTTCCTCTTTTCTTAGTCTGGTAGCCACTCATGGACTCCAGTGTGAGGTCCTAGCACACGCCTGTTTTTAATTACATCCTTAGACATATAAGCCCACACAGATTTCACCAGTTCACCATCTCACTAGGGCATAGTGTCAGGACCTGGCAGTGGAGGCCCCTTGAAGTGGGTGCCAGGCTTGATCCTCAGTGGCCACTGATGAGACTAAGACCTCTGATTTCAATTTTAGCACAGTGCAGCTTTCTGCATTACACATTTGCACAATTCAGGTTGATCTTCTTTCTTTAGTTCCACTCATTAATTTATAGTTTGCATATATAGTAGTGTCGCGGCAGATATCTATTGTTGTAAGTATAATTATTTTCTGCCAGCACCTACATATACGGTGACGCCAGTCTTATATATATTTTACCTATTGTTGTAAGATCCAGTGAGTCACAGACTGAGACAGAGGCAGAAATAAACAACAGTATTTTTACTGATATGGGGATCAAGGTATGGTTCAGTATAGAATGTAAAAATCTCAAAATCCACCTTAAAATATTACCAATAACAGTTTAACACCCTCAGCGTTAGCCGACATCAATGCACCGATCTCAGAGTTCCCAGGGTATGTAAATCACACTCAGAACCAGGAGCAAATTTACCTACACGTTAGACTTATCAAGGATTTAACTTAACTAAAGGCTATGTACATCAACTGTGGGCGGTCTGATGGGACCTCTGAGATGGCACACTGAGTATAACTTATCACAGCTAATAACAATACATTACACTATATAAATGCTGGCTATACACTTAGCACAGGGATACCCGGGTATGTCAAAACTATGGTACCATCAACCTCAAATGTAGCTTTACACCGGTGTATATTCCACGTAGGCTGCAGCAAGTCCAGAAAAAGAAAAAGAAAAGAAAAACCTTTGGCGCCAAAAAAAAAAAACGTATTGTAAAAAAACAGCAAAATTTGGCAGCTTACCTGCCAATGCCAGATTCACATGTCCAGTACTTTAGTTCTGTAAGCTTGGGGTGCAATCTGTGGAGCACTCTTTTCCAGGGCTTGTCAGGACCTTGTCAGGATCCTCCCAATGTGGATGGCACCGGACGCCGGATCTCCTTTCGCAGTCACTCACGGCCTTCCTGGACGCCAATCACTCACTCCATCAGGGGGAACATCTCCTCAGCCTCCTTGTCAGGATCCTCCCAATGTAGATGGCTCGGGCGCCGGCTCTCCTTTCGCAGTCACTCACGGCCTTCCTGGACGCCAATCACTCGCTCCATCAGGGGGAACATCTCCTCAGCCTCCTCGGATGCTGGACACTTTCTCAGTTCAAGATAAAGTCTTTAGTCCACACAACAGGGCTTGCAAACAACTTTAAAGGCCCATATAGCTTGCACTGGCTCTGCTGTAATCCTTACTAGTAATGGCCACCGTAGAGAGAGATCAACAACAGGAGCAACTGACAGAGCCGTCACCAAGGCAACCAGAGATTGTGCTTTCACTTTCCTAGACACAGAGCAGTCACCATGGCAACCAGAGACTTTTTCACTTTCCTGGGCCACTACAAAATGGCAGTCTGCTTGGTTTTAGCAGCTTATTAGTTTACTCTCTTACATGCCACCCCACTAGAGGTTGGCGTCCTCGACATACCTTCCCACTCAAAGTCGTCCTGTGCATAGCGCTGAGGGGGTATTCCTGCTGTAGATCGAGTGGTTCTCCGAAGGCCCACCCCAACGCATTCTGTCCCCGAGGGGCAGGAGTTCCTTCAGAGGTGTCATCAGAGGAAAGGCGTGACGCTGCTCCCTCTTGAAGTGCGACACCTCGTGACCCATCATTCATGTCACTTGGCTGACCTAAGCCCCCACCCTTGGAAGGACATACCACAGGCTCAACACTCTCTCCACACAGGAGCAGATCATTCATAGGGGGCAGATAAACAGGCGCAGAGGAGGGCACATCATCAAACTCATAAGCACCATCAGTACCCGCCCCTTGGGACACAGCCTCTGGTTCCGTGGAAAAGGGAGCTGCATCCTCAAACCAGCACCGTTGTAGCATGTTACGGTGAAGATTACGAGTGGGCCCCCCTGCCCCCACCGGCTCAACCTCATAGACTGGAATATCAGGGGTCACCCGTCTCTTTATCAGGTATGGTGTCGCCTCCCACCGGTCACCCAGTTTCCCTGCAGGCCGTTTGACCCTCACCAACACTCTATCCCCCGGGGAGAAAGGTTCCGTCTGCACAGGCCGCGTGTCCCTATGAGACACCTGACTGAGTCGATTTCCCACCACCTGATGCACCACTCTCAGTCGCCGCCGATGTTCTCGAACCCATTCAGATGCAGTCCGAGGGGAATCAGAGGAGGGATCTGGCATGTTCAAATCTTCAATATCCCTCCCGGGTCTCCCAAACATCAACATGTGTGGCGAATAGCCCGTAGTGCTGTGCACTCGATTGTTGTAGGCCCACATTAGTTCAGGGACGAACTCAGGCCAGCGGGCCTGCTGCCCGTCCTCTAATGTTCTCAACATCTGTATTAAGGTACGATTGAAATGCTCACAGGCCCCATTTCCTTTGGCATGGTAAGGTGTCGTTCTCGAATGTGCTATACCATACAACCGGCGCAGCTCCTCCATTAGCGTCCCCTGAAAACATGCCCCCTGATCTGAGTGTATTCCTTGCGGACACCCAAACACTTGGAGAAAATGACGACACACGGCCTTAGCTGCCGACTGTGCTGTCTGATCTCTCATTGGCACTGCCACAGCATATTTAGTGAAGTGGTCTGTCATCACCAAGCAATAGGAGCACCCCGACGTCGAGTACCCTATCAAGACATAATCAATCATGAGCAATTCCAAGGGGGCAGACGTTTTAATTGTTTGCGTAGGGGCCCGCTGCTCAGGACTCTTATTGAGCCCACAGACCCGACATTGCGGACACGCCTCCGCTACCATGCCTCCCAGGTCAGGGCAATAGAGGACTCGCTGTAGCCACTGGAGTGTCTTTTCACTACCAAAGTGAGCTCCTTTCTCATGTGCTTCGCGGGCGACCACTGGACCCATCCCCACAGGGATTACCAGTTGGTACCGGTGCTGCAGCTCAGATGGCAGATAGACCTTACGATACAAAAGACCCTGTTCCACACACAACTTATCCCACTGTCGCACTAGTTTAATTCCTTCTGCGGATAGTTGGGCCTTGTCCTCTGCACTCGGCCAAATCCCATTTTGTATCCAGGTGCGCACTCGCGAGATGTCAGGGCACTCGTTCTGATCTTTTGCCCAATCTGTTGGCGTTTTTCCCAGGACACACGGCATCCCTGATGCCACCCCACTTGAATGTACCACACTGCGGAAGATAGGCATCTGCCCCATGTCAGGGGTCTCTGTGTCCTCGAGCTGGTCATCAATGCTTTCTCCCCTAAACCCAAGGGGTACCCTTGACAGTGCATCCGCATTTCCGTTTTCTCGCCCAGAGCGAAACTTAATCTGATCATTAAACTTAGCAAGGCGGGCGACCCACCGCTGCTCCAACGCTCCCAGTTTCACATTCTCTAAGTGAGCAAGAGGGTTATTATCGGTCATGACGAGTACCTCAGCTCCTGTTAGATACTCAGCAAAGCGCTCCGTCATTGCCCACACCAGGGCCAGCAGCTCTAGGCGAAACGAGCTATAGTTAGCCGGATTGCACTCAGTGTCCCTTAAAGACCTGCTGCCATAGGCGATGACCCGCTCCCGGCCATCCTGAATTTGGGCCAGTACCGCCCCCAACCCGTGAAGACTACCGTCAGTGTAAAACAGAAAAGGGGTATCAAACCGGGCATATGCCAACATCGGGGCACTCGTTAGGGCAGTTTTCACCTCGTCAAAAGCCTTTTGCTGCTGAGGCCCCCATTGAATAGGGCGGTTGCGAGGACCCAGCGCCGTCCCTCTTAAAAGTTAATTTAGAGGACCCACTACTTGTGAAAACCTGGGCACAAATCGTCGATAGTACCCCGCCAATCCCAAGAAAGCCCGAACCTCCCGCAGGGTCTGGGGAGGTGGCCACTCCTGTACCGCTAAGATCTTACTGGCTGAGGGTAACACCCCGTCGGGAGTCACCACATGGCCTAGATACTCTATGCGACTCTTGAACAGTTGACATTTCTTCGGTTTTATTTTCAATCCATGGCGGCTGAGCCGTTGGAGCACTTGGCGTAACTTCTCAAGATGATCTTCAAATGATGTCCCGAACACCACGATGTCATCTAGATATATCAGTACCGATTCGAAATTCATGTCGCCTAAGCAGTGTTCCATAAAGCGTTGAAAGGTCCCCGGGGCATTACTGAGTCTGAACGGCATCCGATTGAATTCGTAGAGCCCCATTGGCAGAATAAATGCTGTCTTTGCCCGATCTTTCTCAGCCATTGGTACCTGCCAATATCCGCTCGCCAAGTCCAACGTTGAGAAGTATTTGGCCCGTCCTAATGCAGACAGGGACTCCTCAATCCGAGGCAACGGGTATGCATCTCGCACCGTGTGCGCATTTAATTTCCGATAATCCACACAAAATCGGAGGGTCCCATCCTTCATTCGCACCAGGACCACGGGGGCAGCCCAGGGACTTTGGCTCTCTCGTATCACTTGATTGTCCAGCATACTGGCCACCATGCCCTTCACCTCTTGATAAAGTGTCGGGGGAATCTGACGATAACGTTCTCTAATGGGAGGGGTGTCCCCCGTGGGAATCTCATGCTCAATCATCGGAGAGCACCCGAAGTCTTCTCCATGTCTCGAGAAGGCCTCTTCATGTTCCCACACGACTCTCTCCAACTGCTCTAGTTGCACGGATGTCAGTTCCTCCCGATCCAGTCCCATCTGATCCATGATCACACGACCATTCCAGTCTTCAGTAGGAGATTCAGCCCCCCCTACTTCGACCGCATATGTCCAGGATGACTGTGGGTCTGGCCGCAATTCAAACACTGCCTTATCAGGCATCTTCCCCTCTGGCATGAGCAGTTCAGCCAGTATGGTCCCAGCAGGAATGGTAACAGCCTCCTCCAACACGTTAATGCATCTGACTGGCACCCGTCCATTCTTCACAATCGCCAAAGACCGGGCCACATGCACCTTGGCAAGAGAGGACTTCTCTGGGGCTGGCTCAAGTAATACCTCAAGTCCATTCAGCCTCTGCGCCGCCCCCACTGGCAACATTAAGAGTTCCTCCTGTCGGGGTGCCAGTGAAATTGTGGTCCGTGATGGCACTCGGACTAGGCCCACCTGGCCCCCAGGGACTGCACTTTTCAGCAGGTCACAGTTCAACACTAGGCGGTGTAACATTCTCTGAGTTGGTCGGTGACTTGTAACATGAGTCCAGTATCGGGGTCCCTCGCGGGCATACATCTGATGATTTAGATCTCGCAGAATGTTCATTCCAAGTGTCACCTCCATCCCTCTTCTAGGGGGTGGTCCACCAGCACTACCCCTTTCTGACCCAGCTCTTGACCAAACATTTTCAGCCTCATCCACACGATCCCTTTCACCGTCAGCTGGCCATTGTTAGCGGTGGTAAGTCTTATCATTCGGCCATCTTCGGGGACCACTAGTTGACTGAAGTATTCCTCGAACACTTCTAGAGGCATAATGGTACATTCAGATCCCGTGTCAACCAAACAACTCATCTTCCGCCCTTCAAATTCTGCTTCTAAAACTGGACTGCATGCGAACAAATCTTGCTCTTCCCGTTGAGGGCTTTGTGGGGGTGGGCCGCTGCGATTTGCCACCTCAAGGCAGCGGCTGGGAGTTTAACATCGGCGAAGGAGTCTCGGGGACTGTGGACATCCGGCAGTATTGTGAGATGTGTCCCTGGCACCCGCACCTCCAGCAGGTAACTACTCTTCGTGGACGGGGGCTCGAGATATTCAAAGATTGTGGTCTGGCTGTCGGTGGAACTACCATCCCAGAGGGTGTGGCTGGTGGCCTCTCCAGGGGAGTAGGAGACGACCCAGCTCTGATCTTAGACACTTCCAGCTTTAGCTCCTTCAACTCGGCACGCAGAGCTTGCACAACGTCTACCAGTCCCTCCGCTCCTGACACTGGCATTCGGCTTTTTTCCATCCGTGTACTGTCCACAGCCCCTTGAACTACCAGGGTGGACTCCGCCTCCCTTTCCACCGCGGCCTGGTAAATCTGCCAAAAAGATATTTCTGGGGTAGCCCGGGTCACCTCCAACAGTTTATCCCGAAGGGGCCTATTGGCTAGTCCTGTGATGAATTGGTCCCGGAGCAAGCGGTCTACCTCCCGGAACGCTCCCATGGCCCCTGGGTCTAGTCGCTGCACTTTGTTCAATGTCTCCTGTAGCGTATTAGAGTATTGCATCAGAGACTCACTTTCCTTTTGAGGGCAATTAAAAAAAAAAGATCGAAGCTGGGTCACACGGGCCCGGCCTCCCAAACTCCCCTCTAACAGTACCAAAATTTTCTCTAACGTACTCCTCTCAGCCTCAGGTCGTACCATCACCATCCGCCTAGCATCGCTCTCTAGTGCATATAATGCCAGTTCTGCTCGTACTGCAGGAGCCAGATTACACATCCGCAGAATAATCCGGACCCTCTCAGCCCAATCCTGCAACGCCATGTTATGCCCGTCGTATTTCGGCATGTGCTGGAGTAAAGCTCCTACCGGCACATACCCTCCCACATTCGCCGCGGCTGCCAAAGGATCCGCACCCAGCAGCATGACTGCTGGTGTGGTGGGGTCATTTCTTCCCTCGCCGCCTCCGTCCATGACAAACACTGGATCCTGCCGACTACGGCAAAAATGTAATGACCGGAGGTCCTATTAAGATCCAGTGAGTCACAGACTGAGACAGAGGCAGAAATAAACAACAGTATTTTTACTGATATGGGGATCAAGGTATGGTCAGTACAGAATGTAAAAATCTCAAAATCCCCTTAAAATATTACCAATAACAGTTTAACACCCTCAGCGTTAGCTGACATCAATGCACCGATCTCAGAGTTCCCAGGGTATGTAAATCACACTCAGAACCAGGAGCAAATTTACCTACACGTTAGACTTATCAAGGATTTAACTTAACTAAAGGCTATGTACATCAACTGTGGGCGGTCTGATGGGACCTCTGAGATGGCACACTGAGTATAACTTATCACAGCTAATAACAATACATTACACTATATCAATGCTGCCTATACACTTAGCACAGGGATACCTGGGTATCTCAAAACTATGGTACCATCAACCTCAAATGTAGCTTTACACCGGTGTATATTCCACGTGGGCTGCAGCAAGTCCAGAAAAAGAAAAAGAAAAGAATAACCTTTGGTGCCAAAAAAAAAAACGTATTGTAAAAAAACAGCAAAATTTGGCAGCTTACCAGCCAATGCCAGATTCACATGTCCAGTACTTTAGTTCTGTAAGCTTGGGGTGCAATCTGTGGAGCACT
>JARQOC010000003.1:270971402-271151402 GCA_033576535.1 Allobates femoralis
GGGCCGTGGACGGCAAACATGTTCGGATACAGAAACCAGCTGGAAGTGCTTCAGAGTACTATAAGCACAAGAAATTTTTTTCAATTGTATTGATGGCTAATGCTGACTGTTGTTTTGTTGCTGTGGATGTCGGCCAATTTGGACGTTCTAATGACTCAACATCTTTTAAAGACTCGGACATGGGACAAAAACTTTAATCGAACACTTTCAACTTTCCACCGCCACGACCCCTGCCGAACACTGATGGACCACCGATGCTGTTTGTCGTTGTAGGTGACAAGGCATTTCAAATGTGTGGCAACGTAGTCAAGCCCTACTCCAGCCGTGAATTAACTCGGACTAAAAGGATTTTTAATTACAGACTGACTAGGGCAGGACACATAGTAGAGTGTGCATTCGGATTGTTGGTCTCTAAATGGCGTATTATGGGAACTACAATTAAATTTAAAAACAGAGATAATCAATGAGGTGGTGAAAGCTTGCGTTTTACTGCACAACTTTGACAAGTTAAAGAAAGACACCCCTTTGACCTTGACAAACCAACTGCAAGCAATTTGACGGAATTCCAACAACACAACTTGAGGACAAGCACTGAAGTGGGGCACATGAGGGATAATTTTACTGCTTATTTTGAGTCAGACATTGGACGTCTTTCCTGGCAGGACGAAATTGTGTAAATTTGAAGACCTTATTGGATTGGACAATTTGGATTGTATACTTTATGTTACTTTGTAAGTAGAGCATACATTTTTGTCATGTTTTAATGTTGGGATTAATAAAGGTTTTAGGGCCGGAAATCCTATTAATGTACTTTAAAATTGTGTATATACCTGTCTGCATTATATATGCCCTACTATTGTTACTGTTTTTGTAAAGTGTGAATTTTATATTAATTGTACACTGTTCCCTTTTATTTTTGTAAATTTCATGATTAATGAACGTTTTCTTTTCAGGTAATACTATTCTCATTTAATTTACTTTTGATCCGTGATATGTATCAGACTTCATGATAGTCTAGGAATATGTTTTTTAAATCCAACTCATGAATTGGCCCACTTTCGATCTTGGATTTTTTTTACCTTCCTCTGGATCAAAAATTCTAATTTTGTGATATTAGAAATTAATAAAACAAATTAAAATTAAAAATATTGTGTTGTGTTAATGTAAAGTAGACACACAGCTGTGAACACTGTGTAAAATTAAAATAAAGGTTTGATTACAGCAACAGACAGCTTCACAAGACGGTATGATCCTATCCGGGGCTGAAAGATCTGAGATGGACAGCCCCTGACTGGATCAGCACAAAAAACTGTATAGCCAGATTGACATAACATGGTTGGCTGCTTTAAGCTTAAAAATGCTCAATATTTATTGTTCAGCTATGCACAGAGCTGTCAGCAACGGCACTCAGTGTGACGCAGCCACTCGTTACCCGGTGATCAAGGAAAACATTCACACAGCAGGCTGACCTGAGTACGGTTAAGGTGAGCGGACAGTGAAACGCAGCTATCTGCTTCTACCTGTACGCTATGGGAAATTGAAGTCAAGGCAGCCTGCTGTGTGAATGGTTACCACGATCATCATTTCTTAACCAGGGACAGCATGACAAGGAAGTGTTGGGGCAGACGGCAGTAAGCTTAATTGAAAAAAATATTTAGTGTACTCCAGCCAAAACATTGGAATGCTGCTGTGTAAACCTTGCATATGCCCTCCGGGATGGTGTGCAGACAAACTGATGTGTGTCATAGCGTTTTTTCTGTGTCCAGTGATATTCACGGACGCGGACACAATTACGGTGTCACCCCCTGTGGTGTCACACCTTGTCCGTGGTGTTCTAAAAATATTAGGATACCACGTACAGGAAAATTTGTTACTTCTGTACCGTTTAGGTTACCATTCAGTAATTATTACACTAAAGGAATAGTATCATTACCTGCAATGTATACTCTGTTAATAAACTGTCATTATTACGGTACATTGTAATATAATTACATACGGTAGTTGTTAATAAAAATAAAAACACAATTTGTATGAAATAAAGAAATTTTTATTATAAGACAGGAATAAATGAGCCTATAAATGTGCGTAGGTGCTGCTGGTGTTGGTGCAGGTGGAGGTCTGACAGCTGGGGTTCTGATTCAGTGAGACATCCTGAGGATGGGGAGAGTGCAAAGTACTGCTATGAATGTCAGAGCTTGCTGGCTGATTTATTGCCATAAAGTTCAACATTGAGTCCTGTATACTTGTTTCCATGTCTGGCATCGGACTGAAATCAGAAGTCGCCATTCTTGAAAATGACTGCTGGCCTGTTGCTGGTGAGGTGGATAGACTTTGACTTCCAAAAAAGCTTAAAGGGACATGGGAAGGTAAAGAGACATCTAACAAAAGAGACATATTGGAAGGGACAGATAAAGCAGCTGGAGGAGAGACACTCAACAAAGACATGTTAACAGGAGAAGGGGTGGGTGGTAAAGGCAGTTTAGTTTCTTTTGTTTTCCTTGGGCGGCCAACGTTTTTGGTGCACTGCGCGGAGGAAGGCTGCTGAGAAGGGACAGACTGTGTCTCACAAATGTCTTTCTTCTTGCCAGCAGGTTTTTTTTCCTTCTTTCTTCCTCTTGCCTTTTCCTGGCTGCACAGGTGTACTCGTTTCAGGTGCCAGGTGTTCTTGTGCTGCTGATGATAATGTTTGAGGCTTTAGGATGATGGGAGTATTGCCATGTTGATGTAAGGGTACCTTTACACGTGGCAATTTTTCTAGGAATTTCACTGGCAACTTACTGATTGCAGTGAAATCATGGACACATTGTTCTACCTTGTTGCTGTCTACAAATGGAACAATGTCTCCATGATTTCACTGCAACCAGTAAGTTGCCAGTGAAATTCCTAGAAAAGTTGCAGCGTGTAAAGGTACCTTAACTGTAATGGCGAACTCAAACTGCTAACGTCTCCACAGCTTTGTGGTGCTGCAGATTTTGTGAGTGTGGCATAAGTGGGGACATTTGGCACTATGTCTAGTGGTGGGGGTGGTGGTATTGGTGGTGCTGGTGCAGGCAAAGTGGTAGTACTACAATGAGTTGGATTTTGTGTTAAGCTTTGACTTGGAATGTGATGCTGGATGGAGGTGCCATGCCAAGTGTGACTTGGTCCACAAAGTGGGACATTCATCCCAGGCTGATTATAATACGCAGGTGAATGCGACTGGTAAGGGGGCTGTTGTTCCTGCTGTTGTTGCTGTTGTTGTAGTTGCTGTTGCTGCTTCCTCTCTGAAAGCATGCTGATAGGCAGTCATTACCGAATCTGGAACTTAGGTTCTAAATTATCCATCACGCACTCTTCCATACAAGAAAGAAAATGTCATGCCGGTATATGTCGGCTTCAATGCGGTCGAGTCGCCTGTTCACTTCACTGAAAAGAGTGTTCATGTTAGCGAAACCCTTTTCAATGACCAAGCGCACTCATCCTGTCATGGAAGTTCGACGTTAAGTGAATAAACTCAGGCATGACTGACTGCTCCCAGGCCCTCCGTCGCTGGCGTTGAGTGCCCACAAAATCAGCAACCAAGGGCTGGGATTGGGGATAAATGGTACTGCCACCTTCCTGAGTTCCAGATTGTGATGACTGACCTGTTTCACACTCAGTAGGATTTGTGTGGAACATGTGTTCGGTGGCGCTTGGAAGAATTTGAGAAGCTGTACTCGCTGCGGGATCTGCAGTGCTGCTTTAAGTCCTGAAGTAAAATGCAAAAAATGTATTAAATAAAATGAATAAATACTCTAGTCATGCTGTGGATGTAAAAAATTACAAATTTTTATTATTTACTACTTACAACTATATCCCAGACTACATGAAGCCACCACCTTGGCCTACAAATACAAAAGCGGCATGACAAAATAAATTTAAAGGCTACACCAAAGACGAAACCATACAATACAACATATTCCTAAAAAAATAAATAAATAAAAAAAATTAAAATGCACAATCTAATAAAAAATCGCCATCACACTTTACCAGCCACAACGCAGGAGTTCAGTCACGGAGATGGATCCAGCACGCAGGAATGAGATTCAGAAAGGAATCCAGCCAGCAAGCAGGGATCCAACAGGTAGAAGTCCAGCATGAACAGGTCCAGGTGGCAATCCAGGAGACATACATCCAGTTGTTTCATCAAAAGGCCAGAAAGCCTCTTTATACAGGTTGTTTGGTGGGCTGGGATATGGGCAGGAGATGGGAGGTACTGATAATCTTTTTCTGGGTATGCGCATTGTGTTATACGCATGTGTACAAAACGCAGTCATCCGCAAGTCCTTGCGATTGATTGCGTACGCATAGAGAATAATGCGTAGTTTATGCCCATTTATACGCATGCGGACGATTGCACTTTTTTGAGCACCCAAAAAATGCAACATGTTGCGTCTTCCGGCCGCAGAATTTTGACACGCTAGTACGCATACGCAGCCATACGCATGCCAAAAAATGTCTCTGTGCACGAATGCACACTCCATGTTAAAGATACCTGCGCAATACGCTTGTGTTTTTGAGAAATTTTATCCACAGTATCCGCAGCGGTTGTAAACGCCAGTGTGAAATCAGCCTTACAGTCCGAAGAATACGGTGCTTTATAAAAATGTCCCACTGTCACTCTCAGCTCAGAAGTCAAAATAAATTGTTTTCATAAAAAAATTAAAACTTATTTAATGATTTTTTTCTTTTCACATACTGTATGTGCATTCCTGACTATGCATCAATTTAATATAACTGAAAACAAAGCAGAATTATTTAATACTTTCTGCAGTGGATTTCTTAATCTGTGCTCTGCTATCAAAGACTCTAACCTTTTAACCTTCACATGATTTATAGAATTCAACAACATAGACTTTATATTTTATGAGTGTGCTAACTCTTGTTTCTAGAGAACTCAATTCACTGAATGTAGTCCTTTTGATCTGTACTTCACATATATTGTACTTGTCCTCATCTACCCTTTCCATATGTAAAGCGCCATGGAATCTAACGGCACTATATAAATAAATAACAATAATAATCTGTATAATGGGGGACATACATACAAGTAAAATCCAAATAATGTGAACTTAATGAACTTTTATAGCATTATAAATAATAAATATTATGATAAATGAGCAGCACTAATAAGTGAAATTAAATCACCATTAAAGAGGACCTGTCACCAAACCAGGCATGGTGATCTAATTACAGCACTGGATACAGCATATCTGCAGCATGCATGCAAGGGGTCCATAAGCACTTGAGCAGCCCTGTACCCCAAGATAATACACTTATGGTACCTTTACACGCCGCCACAACAGGATGGATACCAACGGCAACTTCACGTGCACGAGCACAGCCGAACGGTTACCAACGGGAACCGCACCCTCTTTACACGCCGCCACAAGGTGCGCTACGCCACGCTACATCTACAGCTAGCTACATCGCCGGGTGTCGCAAGTAGCCATCTGTAGCTCAATTACACACCGCTATAACCAGCTACTATGGGCGGACCTGGTGCAGCAGGGACAGCACATAGGCGTGCCACAATTGAGAGTACGCTGATAGGACAAAGCAATAACATCCTGATTGGCCAGGCATCGCAGGAGGCTGAGTAATACAGCACGCTCGAGCGATTGTGTAGTGTGACTCGTCAGCTCCTTAAATATGCCTCCCTAGGCAGCGACTACCAATCGTCATGCAGCAGCTTCCACCAATGATCGCACATGGGGCGCGGTAACACGGAGCCAGGGTCACGCCTTAGCTACATTGCAGGCTGTCCCGAGTTCCCTTCCGTAACGTCTTTACACGCCGATACAGCTCGCTACAATCGGCGATGTAGCCATATGTTTATGGGCAGTGCACGGATACAGAGGTATCTGTAGCCGGCTGTCTCCTACCGTCTTCACACGCCGCTACTACGGGCTATATTGCCGCTACAAGCTACTTTTGTAGCGTGTAGCTGGTTGTATCCAGCCTGTTGTAGCGGCGTGTAAAGGTACCATTAGAAAACTTACATGCTACAGTCACTAAGGAGGTGGCTAGAGGCTGGAGCCAAGGGCAGATTCACACCCCCTGCCTGTGTAATCTGCCCACCGCTGCCAATCATTCTCTCCCTGTCTGCAGCATTTAAACAGAGTTTTTTTTTCTCTCCCGTTTAGCCCCGCCCCTCAGGGCAGATTACACAGGCAGGGGGTGTGAATCTGCCCTTGGCTGCAGCCCCTAGCCACCTCCTTAGTGGCTGTAGCATGTAAGTTTTCTAACTGTATTATCTCGGGGTACAGGGCTGCTCAAGTGCTGGGGGACCCCTTGTCTGCATGCTGCAGACATGCTGCATCCGGTGCTGTAATTAGATCACCATGCCTGCTTTGGTGACAAGTCCTCTTTAAGTGAATAAGAAATTGAAATTGTGCTCACTTTGTACACACTTTTTTAAAACTAGAAAAAAAAAGATAAAAGAGGGCAAAAAATAAAATGCACATCATTCTCTGCATGTTCCTGAAGCAAAAAGACTTGAAGCTACATTACTGAAAATAAAAAGTTACTTTTCTCTTCATATTTTTTTTTACATCGTTTAGTGGCCTTAGGGCCCTTTCACATCAGCGTTTTTTGAAATTCGCGGCAGATGCGGTGAAAAAAACGCATCTGCCGCGATTACCGCATACCGGCTGCACTTGCGGCGCGGTTGCGGTAAACGCCATGCAAAGTATAGGCGTACTTGCGGCAGGTGCGGCTGACCGCGGTTTTTTTTCGCGGCCGCACCTGCCGCAAGTGCAAAACCGCACTTGCCGCACCTGCTGCAAGTACGCCTATACTTTGCATGGCGTTTACTGCAACCGCGCCGAAAGTGCAGCCGGTATGCGGTAATTGCGGCAGATGCGGTTTTTTCACTGCATCTGCCGCAAATTTAAAAAAACGCTGATGTGAAAGGGCCCTTAGATGTGTATTTTAGGTCAATCTAATGTTGAAAGACCCAGCCATGGCTGATCTTTAACCCCTTCACCACCCTGCAATTTTTCATTTTTCGTTTTCTGCTCCCCTGCTTCCAAGAGCCATAACTTTTTTATTTTTCAATCAATATAGACATATGAGGGCTTGTTTTTATGCAGAAAAAGTTGTACTTTCAGATGCAATTATTTATTTTACCATATAGTGTGCAGGAAAATGGGAAAAAAATAGCAAAAATGAATGAAGCCGCCGACTCCCCTGTGAGTGGTGCGCATACTATACGTAATGTATGTATAGTATGTGCGCTGTCCGAGGTTCTGAAGGCTTTTACAGTAGATATATGGCGCTGCACAGCCCATAGATCTACTGTAAATGGCTACAGGACCCTGGACAGCGCACATACTATACATACACTATGTAAAGTATGCGCACCGCTCACAGGGGAGCCAGCGGCTACATTCAGAAAAATGTACAGAGCCGACAGGAGTCGGCTTACTGTACATCAGCAATTAACTCATTATATGCGCAGCTGAGTGGGTGGTATGTCTCTAGGGGGGTGGGCACCCCCTAGAGACATTATGGCCACAATTATTAATAATATTTATTATTTCACTTTGCTTATCCCGGATAAGCAAAGTATATACGATTACCACACTGCTCAGGATTAAACATCCTGAGCAATCTGGTTACCGCATTGCAGAGCTTAGCACCGCTCCAAAAACTGCAGCCTGCATGATTTTTCATGCAGGCTGCAGAGCCGGAGGCGGTAACCGGATTGCTTGTAATGCTATCTGGTTTTTATAATAGGCTCCTATGAGGAGCGTTTCCTGCTCCAGTTTTGAGCTTTTTAAAACCGGATCAGGTTTAAAAAAAAAAAAAAAAAATGCAAGTGTGACCCTAGCCCAATTCAAACGCTGTACAAATAGTCACAGGCTAAGTGGCTTAAGTTTTCTACATTAAGTAAAAAAAGGTGGAAGAGTAAAAGGAGAATGAGACACAGGTATGGACATGTCACACCCTTCTTAAATCATGTAAAACATAGCAAGGGGACTCCAGCAAGAATTCTTACTCCTTTCAAAGGGTCACACCTACAGCAAAATTGCATCAATTCTCCCAGACCCAAAATTGCTGAATGGCCCAGCTTGCATGCATGGCACAGGGTCTGGAACAGGACCTGGCCTAGCATTTCAAGGTTAAACCTTGCTAAGCAACTAAACATTTTGTGGCGTATTACAGTAAAAACTGCAGAGGTAGGTCAGTGACCTGAATAGGCCTAGTGGGCCAGATCCCCTGGAAGCTCATGCTCCCGTCAATGTTATGCCCCGCTACACACAGGTGGGACTACCATTAGTTTTGTGGAGTACTACATGAATTCACAGAGAGGTAGGTCAGAGACCTGTGTTTGTGCCTAGTAGTCCGGATAAAGTCAAAGCTTGTGCAAGCATTCCCATAAAAGTCATGCCCCCCGCCACACACAGGTGGGACCACAATTAGTTTTGTGGAATACTATAGAAAAAAACAGAGAGCTACGTCAGAGACCTGTTTAGGCCTAGAAGGCCACATGAATTCAAAGCTCGTGCAAGCGCTCCCATAAAGCCATGTCCCTCCACACACAGGTGGGACCACCATTAGTTTTGTGGAGTACTACATGAATTCACAGAGAGGTAGGTCGGAGACCTGTTTAGGCCTAGAAGGCCACATGAAGTCAAAGCTTGTGCAAGTGTTCCCATAAAAGTCATGCCCCGCCACACACAGGTGGGACCACCATTAATTTTGTGGAGTACTACATGAATTCACAGAGAGGTAGATCAGAGACCTGTGTTTGTGCCTAGTAGGCCGGATAAAGTCAAAGCTTGTGCAAGCATTCCCATAAAAGTCATGGCCTGCCACACACATGTGGGACCACAATTAGTTTTATGGAATACTATAGAAAAAACAGAGAGATACATCAGAGACCTGTTTGTGCCTAGTAGGCCGGATAAAGTCAAAGGGAACCTGTCACTGAATATTAGAGGAGATCCACCACCCTAGTGTTTGATTTAGATTCGGTTTGTCGAATTAGGGGGATGTTTGTTGAATGTTCGTCGAATGTTCGTCAAACACCGTCGAATATCATTGAACACAATGGCAGGAAAAAATAAACACATACAAACACATAGAAAACAACTTCTAAGGTGTCCAAAAGGTGACAAACTTCTCAGAAGATACAACAAACTCATAGAAAAGTGACAAGTACATATAAAAATGCGAAAAGAAAAGAGATGGACAAGTAAAACGAGGAGGAGACACAGATATAGGCATGTCATGCCCTTTGAAAATCCCTTTTTACTCCAGTATTTGTAAGGCATCATGCAGACGATTAGTATTACTTAATTTTTACTTTGGTTTCTGAAAGGCCACGTTCAGGACGGATTAAGTATTTTGTGATGTTTTTCCTCACTATCTGTAAGACCTCGTGCAGACGATTAATATTGTGTCACATTTAGGAGACTACAAGAAGAGTATCCCTTTTTTCCAAAAATTTGGGCACAGACACCACTTAAGTGGCATCAATTGCACCACAGTTGCAAACTTTAAATGGTTACTTTTAGGCAAAAATGCACAAGGCTTTAGTCTCTCCAGGATGACATAGGGGTAGAAAAGTCCTTGCGGATCCATGCCTTGTTCATCTTTATGAATGTTAGTCTTGCCCACATTCTGGGTGGACAGACGTGTGCGCCTTTCTGTCAGCACACCACCAGCAGCGCTGAAGACATGTTCTGAGAGAACACTGGCTGCGGGTCACAACAAGATCTCCAAGGCGCGAGCTCAGGCCATTTTTTCAGTTTGGAAGCCCAAAATGAGCAAGGCTCCAGTTCCCCAGTCATTGCATCGATGTTAAGTTGGAGATTCTTGTGTACCATCCGCTCCAGGCGTTGACTATGTGTCAGACTTCTCGTGTCTTCAGGCCTTGAAAATGATGGCCTTAAAAAATCTTGAAACAAGGCCACAAAATTTGCTGTGAGTGATGATGATGCGACAGTCCCACGGTTGACAAGTTGGAACTGTGAGATTCACTCTGTCTACTACTATCATTGGTAGTTTGTAGAAAAGCCGATCTGAGATTATGTAACAGCTTCTTCTGATAGTCCTGCATCATGAGTCTCTTTGTATGGCAGGAATTATTTCAGCAAATTTGCTCTTGTACCCGGGATCTAATAGTGTGGCAACCCAGTAGTCTGCATTACTCCTAATTCGCACAATCCGAGGGTCATGTTGCAGGTAGTGCAGCAAGAAGGCACTCATGTGTCTTGCGCACCCAGGAGGACCAAGTCCTTGCTTGTGTTGGTGGTGGGCCGGTGAAAATGATGCTTCCTTCCTCTGCCCTCTTCCCCCAACCTCGCACAACAGAAATGTCATCAAGGTCTCCCTCATCTACTGACTCTTCAATGCCCATCGCCAGTTAATCTCCATTTCTTCCTGGGCTCCTGCACTTTCCTGAAGAGGTTGGTTGCTAACATGCGCCCTCGTGAATGCCTCTCCACCACCCTCCCATGCCAGCCGTCTTGGTGCTGCCGAGACTGTGAGGATCTTGCAGATGTTGTCATCACTTCCGTATAGGACTCCTCCTGTACTTCTTCAAACTCTCTTGTCCCACCACCTGACTCCGAATATTGTTTAGAGTGTGCTCCAGCATGTAGATGACCGGAATAGTCATGCTGAAAATGGCATCGTCAGCACTAAACATCTTCGGCGCCATCTCAAAACTGTGCAGAAGGGTGCATAGGTCCTTGATCTGAGACCACTCCTGCAGCATGATCTGCCCCACCTCTGGATCTCGTTGGCCCAGGCTATACGTCATAACGTATTGCACCAGGGCTCGACGGTGCTGCCACAGTCGCTGCAACATGTGCAGAGTAGAATTCAGCATGTCGGTACATCGCATTTCAGCCAGTGAACGGGCAAGCCGAAAGACTCCTGGAGCAAAGCGAAGTCAGTTGAGCTGTGGGATGAGAACGCCGGAAGTGAGCACACAGCAAGCGTGCCCTCTGCAGAATCCCATCTAGGCCGGGAAAGTGTTTCAAAAATTGCTGGACAACCAGATTCAACACGTGAGCCATACAAGGCACGTGTGTGATATTGCCCCGGCGAAGGGCCGCACCCAGGTTTGCAGCATTGTCGCACATGGCCTTCCCTGGCTGCAGGTTGAGTGGAGACAACCATTGCTGAAACTCGGTGGCCAGAGCTGACCACAACTCCTCAGCTGTGTGACACACATTTCCTAGGCATTTCAAGGTAAAGACCGCCTGATGGGTTGAGCCCTGCTGCCAGCATAGTAGAGAGGTGTGCAGGATTCCTTCTGTGCAGTTACAATGCGGGTGGCATTACCAAACAGGCTTTGGGCGAGGTGGAGAATCCGAGATGAGGTTGAGGAGGCAAAACAGTGGAGGAACTTCTACCTACAGAGGATGAATGCACAACTCGTGGGGACGACAAGACTTGGACAGCAGATCCTTTTTCAGCTCTTACCATAGTTAACCAATGCCCAGTCAGCGACATGTAATGCCCTGTCCATGCTTACTAGTCCAAGTGTCTGTGGTGAAATGCACCCTGTCACACACAGAGTATCTCAAGGAAGCGGTGATGTTGTCTGCGACATGCTGGTGTAGTGCAGGCACACCTTTCTTGGAGAAGTATGGCGACTGGGCATCTGGTACTGGGGCACTGCGACGGACATAAGGTCTCAAAAATCCTCTGTGTCCACCAGGTGGAAAGGCAGCATTTCTGAAGCCAACAACTTGCATATGGTGAAATTCAAGCGCTTAGCTTTCTCATGGCTTAGGAGGAAATGGCCTTTTGCTTGTCCACATCTGAGGGACGAAGGGCTGGCTGCTGTGCTGAGACACAGTTGAGTATGGTGTCCCTGGCAAACTGCTGGTCTGGGAGGGAGGTGCAGGTGAAGATGTAATGTTGCCTTCATCCAAAGGTGGTGCTCTCAATGTCTGAGAGATCTCAACACTAGCAGCATTGTCCACTTGAAAACCAAGTGACACCTGCCAATCACACTGCCTGTTGCGGTAAAGAGGTAGAAGGTGTATGTCCAAAAGCATGTGTGACAGCTGTCCCCACAGTCACAGATGATGAAGAGCACATGGATGCACTTGATGGGGCAGACGGTGGTAGGCCCGTCCCGCTAGCCTGCATTCTAGCACTGTGAGCTTCACATTGAGACTTGTGCTTCATGTCCATGTGGCGGTTCATGCATGAAGTACTCAAGCTAGTGAGTTTTTGTCCTCTACTCAGAGATTGGTGACAAATCTTGCAGATGACATGAGTTGGGAGATCCTTGGCAAATGTCAAAAAAGGCCCAGGCTAAGCAAGGCTTAGAGCCCATGCAAGCTGCTGAGCCAGCACGACTTCCGCTCAGGGGCAGAGTTGTGGCTGTGGATGCAGTTGTTGGCGTGCTTCCAGTTCTCCTTCTATGTCCAGGAAGGCACAACCTAACCTCGTCTTCAGTAGCATCCTCCTCCACCTCTTGTGCTGACCTTATCGACTGGCTGACTGTAGATTGACAGTAGTGGATCTCCAACCTCATAATCATCCTCTGTGTTCTCAACCCCTCATCCTCAGAGACTTCTTCCTGCCTTGACCGATAACTTAATTTGTCAATCAAGCATGTACTGTTAGGGAATGAGGGTCTGCATAAAGGTCAGAAGCTTCTTCATCTGGGCCTGGGTCTGACTCACAAAGCTTCTGGGCATCAGGGCAGATCATTAACTCTGTGGACTCACTCCAGCTTTGGTGCAGACCTCTGATTCTCAGGCTATTGTGTGACTGAGCAGCTCTGCAGACTCAACATGTCTGTTACCCCAGAACTGAGTAGGGCGGCTGAACACTTGGGCGCTTGGAGGAATCAAGTGTGATTAGTCTGAACCTCAGATGATTGGAGGGTTTGTGATGTAGAAGTTGAGGTGGAGGAGAGGCCACTTGATGGAGCACTTGAGATTCATTCAAGCACCTGCTGTTTTTGTGCCTCACTTCCAAGTGATATCGATGGTCGTGTCCGTAAGAAAGGGATCATATCCAATTGACCACAGAAAGAAGTAGACATCTTACTTTGGCTGGAAGATTGTCTTTTTCAGCAGATGTTAATGTAGCTTTAGCATCTACCCCACGGACACAAACTTTTTTTCCCTTTCCACACCGCCTATTCCCATTTCCACCAGAAGCAGGCCTTTTGCCACTCATTTTGTATGTGAAAAAATTGGAAGCAGTACATTTGTTTTACAAAAAAAAGGTGAATGTCGATCAAGCAGAGGTGACTGAACCAACGCTGCTACTAGGCCCAAAGTGAGACCTGGGCAAGGTGCAGATTAAAAATTAGTAGGAAGTACACTGGTGTGTGTAGATTGTATTACAAGTGGCCTACACTAATGGTTTTTGGCACGCTGCGACTTGACCAGAAGTCAGATGTGGCCAAGGTGCAGTTAAAAATTAGTAGGAAGTACACTGACGGTGTAGTAGATTGTATTACAAGTGGCATACAGTAATAGTTTTTGTCACGCTGCGATTTGACCAGAAGTCAGATGTGGCCAAGGTGCAGTTAAAAATTAGTAGGAAGTACACTGGCGGTGTAGTAGATTGTATTACAAGTGGCCTACACTAATAGTTTTTTGGCACCACTGCATCATCTTGAACCAGAGAAGTGTACATGATGTTGGCCATGGTGGTGGCCATGTTTTAAAATAAGTAAGGAAGTACACTGGCGGTGTAGCTTTTCACAAGTGGGCTACACTACTATGTAAGTCACACTGCTACTAGTCCGAACAAATTGCTGAGACTAGCAGCAGCAAAATAATGCCTACTTAAGACAGAATCTTGAGTTGAAATCTCTCGTCAATTTTTTCTATTCCGTCCACATCTAGGGGGTTAGCCACAATACTATGGGCTTTAAACTTCTTGATGACACTGCGCACGTAGACACAGGAACATTCAGGTCTTTGGAGATGGACTTGTAGCCTTGAGATTGCTCATGCTTCCTCGCAATTTGGTTTCTCAAGTCCTCAGACAGTTCTTTGGTCTTCTTTCTTTTCTCCATGCTCAATGTGGTACACAGAAGGACATAGGACAGAGGTTGAGTCAACTTTAATCCATGTCAACTGGCTGCAAGTGTGATTTAGTTATTGCCAACACCTGTTAGGTGCCACAGGTAAGTTACAGGTGCTGTTAATTACACAAATTAGAGAAGCATCACATGATTTTTCTAACAGTGCCAATACATTTGTCCACCCCTTTCTTTATGTTTGGTGTGGAATTATATCCAATTTGGCTTTAGGACAATTATTTTTGTGTTTTTCATTGAAGACAAATTAAATAAAGATAAAAATACCAAAGAAATTGTGATTGAATCATTTTCAGGGAAGAAACTGAGTATTATCTGACAGAATTGCAGGGGTGTCAATACTTTTGGCCACAACTGTACTCGAGTATATACGGTAGTAAGGCTGCGCTCACATCTTCACTTTTTGGTACAATTTTTACATCAGTTTTTGCAAGCCAAAACCAGAAGTGGATGAAAAATTCAAAAGTGGTGACGTCTTTATATTATATTTTTCCTCTGATTGTTCCACTCCTGGGTTTGGCTTGTAAATACTAATGTAAAATACTGACCAAATACTCAACGTCTGAATGTGGTCTAATAGCATATGCCACTGCTTCTGTATTTTTTATTCACTCCTGGTTGTGGCTTGGGCTAGGGTCACACTTAAAAGACACAATCCGGTAACCGCATCCATTACTGGATGCGGTTTGAACCGTGTGCCTTCTTACTATCATTTCATAGTAAAATTGCAACCCTCATTCCGGATCTGGATGCATTAATGCATCCGGTTTTGGAATGTGGGTTTTGGCAATTTTTAAAACCGCATCCGGATCCGGTCGATACCTTGTGGTACCGGATCCGTTCCCATAGACTCCCATTATCAAAAAAACGGATCCAGTTTTGGAACCGGCGTGATGAGACGCAGCCTGCATGATTTTTCCCGCAGCTCCAAAACTAGATCCGGTAACCAGATTGCAAATAGTGCAATCCGGTTTTTCTATTGCAGCCTATGGTTGCGGATCTGGATCCGGTTCTGAGCATTTTTAATGCTCAAAACCGGATCAGGATCTGCAAATAGAACCGCAGGTGTGACCCTAGCCTTACATAAATAAGATGTGAAAAACTTATCACAGACTGAATATGTGAACGTCGCGTAATTTGTTTATTTTATCATACATGAAAATCAATAATGGTGGGTTTACACGTCCCGATATCGGCGTCCAACTCCGACCAAAAGTCACAGTTCGTGCGTTGGCCCCGATATCGTTCGTGCGTTGTATGGTTTAAACATCCAATACGATGCACGAACGATGCCAAAACGATATCGGGGATCGAATGAGCGTGCTCTCCAACGGGCCGATATTGCATGGAGGTTGGAGCAGGATCGTGCTGTGTAAATGCCCAACTACGATGTGCAGTACAACGTACCCTATTCACTCCCATGTTAAATGGTCGTTCCTGGGTCGGCCGTACAAGGGGGCGTAGACATCGTAGAGACGTTGTATGCCGATATCGCGCTGTGTAAACCTCCGATGCAATCTTTGAAATCTGGGCAGAAAAAGCACGCTCCCGCAGCGTCAGATCCAATATCGGACCAACGTTGGAGCGTGTAAACCCACCATAATGAAACACTGATGGTAATATCTGAAATACTGACGACACATTGATGAATCTCAGACCCAAGTCAATGATGACACTCGCACTATTTTTTTGGCGTACGAAATATCACCCACATGTGAAGGACTCCTAGTCCAGATTTGTTTCATACGTACAAATTCCAGTTGAGCCCTAAAGCCATTGTTTACTGTCATATACACTATGGATAAGGACATGTAAAAATATTATAAAAAATGTATAAAATATTTTATATATAAAATGATATAAAATATATATATTTTATAAAATATGTTTTAATTTTATAATTTTATAACCTCTAGAATATGTTCAAGAGGATGAAATGTACAGAACATGTACCTTAAGTATTAATTTTTTGTTTACGCTCCTGTTACACATTCTCTGTTCATTTATCCCTGTAATACCATAGTACTGTTAATACTAACAATGACCTTAGATGTTGTGATCCAAAATGCTGGACTCACTGTTTCTGCAGTAGATACTGTAGAAATGCAACTGTTCTTTTTCCTTAAAACGATTGATTGTCGGCTGTAGACTGACCCTCTAAATGAAGAGTCAAAATTGCATGTAGACATACTGTCTTTTTTTGGTAGTCGGATGAGGAATCGAAGACAAGGTACAGTCTTGTGAATAGTTTCCCTGAAAAGATAAATTACTTTTTATTATTTCTCATGCAAAATACAATTTTAATTACAATTGTTATGAAGATCAAAAAGTTTATGGAAAATTATTATGGAAAAGTATATGTATTTGCAATATAAATACTTCTTACTATGCGCATAAAGACTTAAAAAAAACTGGAGTGTGAGGTTTTATGTTCTAGGACATTCCTTCTGGATAGGATAGTCAGGGTGGTCCCAAAAAAAAGCAGGCCCCTATACAAGAACAGTATATGGGCCCCTCTTTGTGTCTATGGGAAAAGCTGCTTGATACTTTGTGGGTAGTAATGGTCCCCCTTACCTCTTATGGTCCCCTGTGGTATGTCTGCATCTGGATTCAGTTATATACTAGACAAAAAGATCAAGAGCCATTCACGATGATATGACTTACCGTATTTTTCGCTTTATAAAACGCACTGGATTATAAGAGGCACACCCAAATATGATGAAGGCAAAGAGGAAAAAAAATAATTTTTATTGTTAAATGGGGTTCGCCTTATAATGCCAGTGTCCGTCTTACAATCAGTATACTGTATATGTCCTCCATCCTGGTATATATATCCTCCATGCTGGTACACACAGCCTTCATGTTGGCACACTGTCCCCCCATCCTGGCATAGTCCCCCATGCTGGCACAGTCCTCCCATGCTGGCACAGTTCCCCCATGCTGGCACCGTTTACACCCATTGCTGGCACTGTTTACCCCTTTTGCTGGCACTGTCCACTTAGAAAAATAAACAGCATACTCACCCCTCTCCTCACTCCCTGCCATCCGCACCATCCCCACACTCTGATGTGCCAAGCATCCGGTCCTGTGAGCAGCGATGACGTCAATCTGCAGCGACGCTCACAGGACTGAATGCCCGCAAAGAAAGCGGGGATGGTGCGGACAGCAGAGAGCGAGGAGAGCGGTGAGTATGCTCACCCTCCCAGGGATAGTCAGTGCTTTCCACACTTTCATTGCGTGGAAGGCACTGACTATCCTCCTGTAATATGCACTGCTCCCGCTGGTGATTGACAGGGGGATGCAGTGCATATTACAGGAGATAATGAGCGGCCCCACATGACCATGGGGCTGCAGATGCAGCCTCCTCCAGCCTCCTAACTGCTCCCGGACAACGCTCCATAGGCCCCCATTTCCCCACCACACAACCTGTTGTTTCACATTATAAGACGCACTCCACAACTTTCCCCCAAAATTTGGGGGAACAAAAGTGCATCTTATAATGCAAAAAATACGGTATATGGTCAGTTATTGACAAGATTTTCATGTCTTGGTTTTAGCAAGGTAAGTAGGAACCAGTCAGGGAACCCTGGTGATAAGAGGTAGGTAATTAAAGTTAGTAGGGCTTATTTTTTCTTTTGTTCATTTCATTGGAAGATAGTATATTTTAAAATCCATAAAGTCATATTTGGCTATGTCCACATGATCTGCAGATCTCCTGCAGGAAAGCCGGTGATCTCCGCAAGTGAACGCAGCCATCTGTGCCCACGGTCAGTGTTAGGCATGCAGTGTTTATTCAACCGCTGAGATCGCATATGACTCTGCTCAGAAAGCCACTCTGCATGTCAGTTTATGCTGCAGAGAAAACAAGCATAGTGAGCATGGGATTTCTTTAAATCCCATCCACTGTGCTTGTATGGTACAGTGCAGCAGTTTGGACACAGCATGTTATCACTGCGTCCAAACCGCTGCAAACACAACTGTGGGAATGTGCCCTTAGTGTTTTATGATAGATGCAAGTAGAAATAATACATTCTTAAACTATATTGCCAATATGTGAATATAAAATTGAAAGATAAGTAAGATCCAACAATTTGCAAATCTACATCCTTATGATATATATAGTACTTCCATGAAATTTAAAAGAAGCTTCTGCTATGGTAATTTACAGCTCTCAACAGTTCTTTATAATTTTTATACACTTTTCTTTTATTTGCATTGTTGTGCTTATCATTTCTCTTAACTTTATTTATCTTAGTCATGTTCTCATACTACAGTGTTTTCAACTTACAATGGTTGTCCTAGATCCAATTAATATTGTGACTTCAGGGACTACTGTATTTTACAGTATAGTGGGATGCTGGGACCATCAAAGAGCAGACAAATATGTCTGAAGGTTGAAAAAGCATATACGTACTAAAATCAGCAAAGAGAATTCATGAAAACCTCAGTGTGAATCCAAACATTTGCTTTTATATGTTTCCTGTGTTGTAAGCACCGAAATTTAAGTAATTACAAGGTCTAACAAATCTTCATATGATATATTAAAAAGCAATCAATGATTAATTAGGCCGGGAGACTTGCACTGTACTGACTTATGAATTTACATACTTAACACTTAGGCAAGATGTAATATTTATAACAGCTATGCCTGGGGTTCCCTTGTGTCCTATGTGCTCGGGCTACCACTAAAATCAAGTTGATTAGAGCTACTGTGGATTTTATGGTACTCCATAAACATAAAGAATGTCAAATACTAAGGAAAAATTAGAAAAAATGAGCACAATGTTTTATTACAAATGAAATAGATAAATAAAAATCCTTCAGTTAAACCTCTTATGTCACTAACTTAAAAATTCTCTTTAGCTTTTATGGTACCTTTACACGCCGCTACGGAAGGTTAGAAACAACTGGGTGTCTCACGTGCACGAGCACGTTTCAACGGTTCCTAACGGTACCTGATACCACCTTTACACGCCGCTACAAGGTGCTCTACAGAAGGTTTATTCTATCCCTGGAGGCACCGACGGGTGCCGCAGGTTACCTTCTGTAGAGCACATTCCTCATTTACACCCCGCTACCACAAGGTAACATGGGAGGACCTGGGACAGCAGGGACAACCCATAGGCGTGCCAGAGTTGAAGATTACGAGACGCTCGTACGGTGATTGGACAATGCAATAACATCATGATTGGCCAGCCAGCGCAGGAAGGCTGGCTAAAACATGATGCTATTGCAATTGTGTAGTGTGACTGGTCAGCTCCTTAAATATGCCGCCCTATGCAAAGGACAACCAATCATAACGCAGGATCTTCCACCAATGATCGCTGAAGGGGGGCGGTGTCCCGGAGGCTGTGTCACGCCCCAGGAGTTCACTAGGTGTCGCAAAAACCTTCCAGTTTCTCATTTACATGCCGCTACCATCGGGTTGAAACCAACCTGTTTTTGAGCACTGCTGTAAAACAGGTGTCGACAGTGACCGGTGGCAACAACGCGATTTACATGCCGCTACCTCACAGTGTTTTGACGGTGCAAGATACAATTGTCTCTGACACCCGGTTGTTTCTAACCTTCCGTAGCGGCGTGTAAAGGTACCATTACAGATTTCCTGAGAAAGCTGCATAACAATCAATAACTCCAACAGTGCATGCCTCATATAGATTTTTGATAGCACATCTATCTAATTTTGTACCTATTCATGTGATATATGAGTTGCTTTCTAGTGAAACCAAGTGAAAATCAATATGAGCGCTACAACACTGTGCAAACATTTGAGGCAGGTGTGGGAAAAATGCTGCAAAGGAAGAGTGCTTTAAAAATATCTCATGCTAGGATCACACTCCATCTGTACACCAAGCCCACAATATACATCATGGGCATTCCCCATATGATGGCCGTAAGTGTGTTGAGTCTGCCTTTGTCTGGCTGGTATGTGACTGCATTATGTTTTTTAACTGTGTATGAAAGCGCCTATGAGAAACCATTCAATGCGGGTTTAGTTACACTGGCAGGGGCGTAGTTCCAAACATCTTGGAGAATTAAGGCCGGCTTCACACCACGTTTATTTGCCCTCCGATCCTGGAATCCTCCCTGCGTGCGGCTGCTGCTGTCTAAGTGCTGAAATTTCAGTATAGCGTCTGGAAGGGAGCTCTCCAGGTGCTGAAATTTCAGCACCCGCGACTCTTTTAGCTGCACTGTCCAGGTGCTGAACGAGTGCACTTGAATGTCAGAGCCACTGCTTGTTCTGCACCTGGCGTCCGGGAACCGGAATAATTTTCTGTCGGATCCGGTGTGATCTGGCATCCATAGACTCCCATGTTAGGGGGCTCCGGATCGCACCGGATTTGGGAGTATCCAATTTTGTCCAATTTTTGCCCTGGACACAAAAAATGCTGCAACTCCAATTTTGTGTCCGGGGCAAAAAAAAACGAAATTTGCCAGATCCTCGGACGGCACAAAACCTGATGGCAAATCACTCCCATCCAGCCCAATAGGTTTACAATAGGGGCAAAATCGATCCGGGGCTGTCCAGTTCGCACCAGACAGCCACAGATCCAGAAAGTCATGGTGTGAAGCCTGCCTAAGCACAAATCTTCTGTGTATGTAGGCTTGGGCAAATCCTTTGCTTTCTTCATGTAATCCCATACAGACTCGATGTTGAGATCTGTGGTAGCCATATAAACACTTCTAGGATTCTGTTTTCATCCGTATGCTGAAGATCATTCCTAATGATATTGTCTGTGTATTTAAGGTCATTTTCATGCTGCAGAATAAATGTGTTGCCAATTAGATTTTACTTTATGGTATTGAATAATGGATAAGTGTTGGCGTGTTTTTCTCAACATTTAGAAAAACACTAATTTTGACCAAATTTCCAACTCTATTTGCTGGAATCCAGACCATTACCTACCCCATGCTTAACTTAGCCAGAAAGACACCCATTATTGCATAACTCTCCAGCTTCTCTTTCTCTTTCACTGCCTTCTGCTACAAATTATTGAAATTTTCATCAGTCCAGAGCACCGCTGACCTTTTCTGCATCCAAGTTCCTATATTTTTGTGCATACTTAATGCATAACTACAGCTTTTTTCTTTTATTGCACTGTTCTAGATGGTGCTTTAAATGTAAGACTGTTGAGCCCTCTCTTATACTCACCTTCCACTGCCTTCATCCACTATTGCTGCATCTTCAGTTGGTCTATGGTGAAAAGTGACCTTCTGGCATACTGTAAGGTCACTTTCAATAAATCTTTATGGGAACCTTGTTCTGGCTCTCATAGAGATGCACTGAGCACCTATGACATAGCTTCTGACTTCAGGCCAGTTAGAAGCAACGGGCACAAGATAACACTGTGGGACTGGAGTGGTGTTAGTACAGTATGAAAACACTGAAGGGTGAGTGTAAAATATGGGGTGAAGGGGCTTACATTTAAAGCACCACTACAGCAGTGAAAAAAATCCACTGCAGTGGTGCTTTAAGTTTTTTTTACCTTGTTTTGACGTCAAGGTTATGCTTTTTTAGTACAATTATTTCATGAAAAATACTTCAGGTAATCTTCTCCCATGGGTGTAGTTCTGAGCAGATGGAACATCTGGACATCCTTCAATTTTGGAGAGAAGTTTGCATGGTGTGTCTTTCAATTGCTATGGTATATTCTGTTCACAACGTTGCCCAAATTGTGGTGTCCTCAATGCTGAGGATTGCAGATCCATCCTGCAGCACCATCAGTGTGGCATCGGCAGCATAACAAAAACCTCAAATATACAGCTCATGACATTAATAACTATCATTGGCATAAGGAAGAACAAGGAATCCTGGAAGTGATGATGCAGCTAACACAGACCCCTAATCTCAACAATTTTTAGTTCACTTAGGATCTTTGAATGCAAACAGTTGTCACGCCATTTTATTTAACTATCTCTTTTGTTCATTCACTTCGTATTTTGTTAATTGATAAAAATAAACGAGTCATACATTTATATTTTAATATGTTCTTACCTTGCAGTATTTTTCCACAATTGCCTAAAACATTTCCACAGTAGTCTATACTGATGGCATTATTGGTTGGTACCAACAACAGTTTCCAACTCAAGGACTTACTCATTCTGGCATTAATATTCATAGGAATTAATGTTCTTTAAAGGATAATAACAATCATCTTCTACACTGGAGATTTACCTGTACTTTGGATGTATTATTCCATAGATAATAGGATTATAAATTGCAGAAGCTTTAGCTATAACTGCAGGTACTGTCTTGGAATACGGTGTTAAAGATTTACCGTGACTAAAAAAAAATGGATACATAATTAGTATTAGATATGAATATTTTCATCTAATCAAGACCAAAGTTAAAAAAATGGTTACTTATCTTTAAGCATTAGAATTTGTGAGAGCTAAGTTCAAATTTATTAAGCCACTAATGCTGGAACATCAACATGGAGAACTTGTCTACAGATCATACTGTCTGACACACTCAGATAAGACCAGCATAATAGTCAACACATAACTTAATTAATCTTACGAAATATCGCCACCATCTATCATTGTACATTCAAATGGAGTTGCAGTTTTAACAAACTTTGCATGAATTAATAGTACAGTTGAATATAAGAAACTCCTCAACCCTTCCCCTATCTCCTGAGTTTTCATTCGCTGAAAAAAATCTCAATTGCATTTTGCTCATAGAAGCTGAACTACAAGATAATGTGTGTCATGTGACATAACCCATGTGTCATGTCATGTGACATGTCGTGACATGTCGTGTCATGTGACATAACCCATCATACTCTATGGAGCAAAGATGGGCATGATGAGAAAGGAGCTGGGAGAGGAAACAGGCAGAGGGAGAAGTACAAAGGTTTTAGGTCAGCTTTCTAACAAGTCATTTACTTCACCTCAGGGCTAATTCACATCTAGAAAGCTCAGATCTGATTAATAATATCCTCTATGGTACTGCAACTTGTCTCTTTATGTTAAAAAATGAATAAAGGTCACAAAACGTCTTTGTGTGCTATGTATGTAAGAGATCATTATAGCTTAACACCAGGGGTTGGTTGGGCCAAGAAGAAGGGAGCAAGATGAAGTGTTTCCTTGGTTTAATGTGTTTTTAGTGGATATCTAATAAAGTAGATATTTTTTACCACTAATTCTTGGATTGAGGCGCTATGTGATTCTCTTCTTCCTGAAACTGCATTGCTCAGCTGAGCCTTCCAGCTGGAGGATAAAACGCTCTCCATGTCCTTGCAGTAGTGATGAATATTCTTCTGAGGTCCTGGGAGGTAGTGAGCCTTTTTCCCTTATCTCATACTTGCTGGCACAGTACTTTAAATGTGTACAAGTGCTGGGCTGACTATCCCAGTATTGCAGACATGCCAGCACAGCATAGTGTCTGAGAATGCCTGGTTGCTTCCATGAAGAGGAGCTTGAGAGAAGAGGTGAGCATGAGGCAGGGACAGAAGGACTCTGACAGGATCTAACCATGACTAGTTGTCAAGTAAGCAGTCACTTTATCTGAAGCCCTGTGAGATTTATTATCCAGCCTGAACTTCACACAGATCAGGTGGTGCATCCGATCTACAGGAAAGTTCAAACTGCAGCAATAACACATAGTGATCATGAGATAGAGCAACTGCAGACACCAGTGTGCAGCATCATCCGATGTCTGGTTCTGAGCCTGGCTCTGGGACAGCATACATTATATATTATTATTATAACGCATTGCTTATATAGTGCTATCCTATTACACAGCGCTTTATACAGATTATATATCAGATATAGAGTCATACATCACAAGTGGTATCCTGCAAATCTAGGTGTGATCAGACGGTGCATATAACATTGTATATATACTGCTCAAAAAGTAAAGGGAACATATAAAAAAACACAATGTAACTTCTAGTAAATCACACTTTAGTAAAATTAACCTATCCACTTATGAAGCACCACTGATTGTGAATCAATTTCTTCTGCTGTTGTGCAAACGGAACAGCCAACAGGTAGAAATGATCGGCAATTAGCAAGACATCCCCTATAAAGGAGTGGTTCTGCAGGTGGTGGCCACAGACTATTTCTCTGTTCTCATCCTTTTTGGCTATTATTTTGGTAACTTTTGCATTTTGTCATTGCTCTCATCCCTAAAGGTAGCATGAGTTGGTGTCTAAAACACACAGATGTTGTTCAGGTAGTGCAGTTCATTAAGGATGGCACATCTATGCAAGTTGTGGCAAGAAAGTTAGCTGTGTCTGCCTGTGCACAGAATCTAGAGCATGGAGCAGAAACCAGGTGGCAGAATAGTACAACAGGAGATGTGGAGGGGGTCATAGGAGGCCAACAATCCTTCAGCAGGATCATTACCTCCTCCTTTGTGCAAGGAGGAGCAGTGCCAGAGTCCTGAAAAATAACCTTCAGCCGGCCACTAATAAGCATGTGTCTGCTCAAACTGTCAGAATCAGACTCCATGAGGGTGGTATGAGGGTCTGACATCCACAAGTGTGTGTCGTGATGATAGCCCTACACGATTCAGGGCATTTTTCAGAGAACACCAAGATTGGCAGGTTCAACATTGGCACCCTGTGTTCAACACAGGTGAGAGCAGGTTCATGCTGAGCATATGTGACAGACATGACAGAGTCTGGAGATGCCGTGGGGAATGTTCTGCTACCTGAAGCATCCTCCAGTATGACCAGTTTGGCAGTGGGTCACTAATGGTGCGGGAAGGCATTTGTGTGGAGGGCCACACTGCCCTCCATGGGCTAGCCTGAGATACCCTGACTTCCATTAGGTACCGGGATGACAAGTATAATAGAAAATAATTTTGGCTTCCAAATACTGAGGTAAATACTAAACAAATACTGATCGTTTGAACATGGTCTTATACTTTTCCTCTGATTGTTCCACTCCTGCTTTTGATGTACAAATACAGATGGAAAATACTGATCAAATACTGAACATGTGAATGTGGCTTGAGACAAAAGCACAACATTTAAAGGGAACCAACCACCCCAAATGACCCCACCAGACTGTTAATATGTGTCCCTACACCCAGCACACACATTTGGGGCAATCGTTTTTGCTAAAAAAACTGTTTAGTAGAAGCTAAGATATATGTTTATAAAGTTTAATAACTTCTGACGATTGGGTGTTACCTAGCTTTGTCCACGTGCAGTGTTCGTGCTTGTCATCTTCCTCTCCCCCTCCCCTCTCACTTTCTAAGAGCCTGGCCGCGTCATGAAAGGGGGGGCTAAATCGCAGCGAGCCCCGCCCCTTTCATGACGCGGCCAGGCTCTTAGAACGTGAGAGGGGAGGGGGAGAGGAAGATGACAAGCACGAACACTGCACGTGGACAAAGCTAGGTAACACCCAATCGTCAGAAGTTATTAAACTTCATAAAGCTATATCTTAGCTTCTACTAAACAGTTTTTTTAGCAAAAACGATTGCCCCAAATGTGTGTGCTGGGTGTAGGGACACATATTAACAGTCCGGGGGGGTCATTTGGGGTGGTTGGTTCCCTTTAAGTGATGTTAAAACAGGACATTTGTGCATGGGACAGATGGGGTGGTGTCTCCTAAAGATAAGCCCAGGAAATCAAATATAGGTGTTTGCTGCAAATGGAGATGTGGTGGAAGTGATGGTTTAGCAATATGGAATCAGCCTGGTGGAGGTGTGGTGGAAGTGATGTCTTTGTAATCTGGAGTTGATCTGCTGGAGGTGTTGTATCCATATAGTGAATCATAAATCTATGTGTGAAATTGAGTCCTATTGTCAAAAATGTGAGCAACATTAACAGCTTGAATTTGCAGATTTTTCTCTCTGTATGGTGCGTAAAATGACTATAATGTACGTATCAACTCTTACACGGTTTCAGGAAGAATAAGGCTTACCATACTGTAGCTGCACCCATGCCTAAGTGGTTGCTGTACCGACTAGAATATCCATAGCCGCACAACTAAAAACCACAGCTCTGACCTGGCTCACTGAAAAGCAATCCACCAGTTTCTTGTGAGTATTGATGGGCGAATTTGAACTGTTAAGTTTGGGGTCCATACCAGAAACCAAGTGTCTATGCACAGACCCCAAACACAGACTTCTCAGGGAAGTCCATGTTACTGTTTTGGTTCAACTGCCTGGAAAAAGTTTGTTGAAAAGCTGCAGCGCAGCCAACTATCAAGCGTTACTGGTGCAAAATGTGGATTAAGGCATTAAGTCATACTTACCAAGAACCACGTGCCTGTCACATTACTTTCAGGTCCACTCATGAACCTCATGCTTATTCACTGCTTCCACCGCCCATCCTCTTTGACAGCATGTGTGATTGGGTGCCCTCACACTAGCTGTTTGGGTCCTGAAGTGGTGTGTAAAAATAAATAAATAATTGACATAAACAGCATGGGTTCCCCGAAATGTTGATACTCAGTGCAGATAAAGCAGACAGCTGCGATCTGCAGCCCCCAGCCGTGTATGTTATCTTGGCTGGGTATCAAAATGCGAACAATTTTTTAAAATAGATTTTCTTCCAATTTTGATAACAGCGCTGGTAAAGCACACGTCTGGGTACTAGTATTCTCAGCCTGGGGAGGTCCATGGTTATTGGGCCCTCACCAGGCTAAAAATTGCAGTACTCAGCCACCCCAGAATTTGGCACATCAATTAGATGCACCAAATCCTGGTCCTAGCGCTTGCCCGGCTTATCCCATTTGCAATGGCAATAAGGGTAATATAAGGGGTGATTTGGCCCCCATGTATCCCTATGGGCACAGATGTGCACAGATTGGTCCTATATGGCCATCCATGATTGTGTCCAAATTGTCACGGATCCAATTGTGTCTGACTTTTTGATGTATCCATAATCAGAGACTGCTCCAATTTTTTGCACAATGGACCAATTAGGAAACAATTGGATCTGGTGCGGAGAGCGGCAAATAACATGGGAGACTATGGAGTGCGGAAGCGGGAACAAACAGAATCGTTTCCCAGATCCGGTTTTAGTGTACTGAGCTGCTCTGTTCCCATGTAATTTAACTTTAGCAGTGTATCTACATACATACATGCTAAAGTGAAATTAAAGTAAGCAAATTGTTAAAAAAAAAAAAAAAATGCTCACCTCTTCTCAGAGTGTCCCGCGAAGTGAGGCGTCCACTTCCGATGGCTGCAGGACCTTAATCAGCTGACTGGCGGCAACTAATCAGCTGATGTGTCACATGACAGCATCAGCCGAGCAGTTTAAATTGCCTGCCAAAACCGATTGACAGGTGGGCGATTTAAACCGCTCAGCTGATGCTGTCGCGTGACACATCAGCTGATCGGTTGCCGCCGGTCAGCTGATTAAGGTCCTGCAACTATCGGAGGTGGACGCCTCACATCGTTGGACAATCGGCGGACAGGTGAGCATTTTTTTTTTATTTTTATCCATTGCTTTCACAATGTATACAGATACATTGCAAAAGTGAAAGTAACAGCCCCAATACCACTTGCCTGCACTTTGCAGGCTCGGGCTCCTTCTAGCTCTTTCTGTGTCCAGATCCATCAAAATCCAGGATCCGGAGTAACAAATCCAGGCCTGTCCATTCTTGTCAATCTGGTCCTGCAAAAAACAGGATCCCCACGGACAGGAACAAAACGTGATGTGAAGAGGGCCTTAGAGAAAAGAAAGTTAATTGGAGGCTTCTTTAAGTGGACTGTTTTGTTTCCAATGGAGGTGACTATACAGAAATGGATTCTAAGAGGACAACATGCAGTTTTCAAGCCAAATACATTTTTCTCCAACTTTGTTTCGAAACCTCTAGATACATGCTTGTAGTTGCAACTCCAGAATGCTGAATGCGTGATAGAGTGTTATGCACACACTGTCACGATTCCTCTACACTCCCAGTGTAGTGATCACAGGTATGGAGTTTGCTACATTCACATTGTGACTTTTCTGATCTGTTTTTGTGATCCATTTTTTGCAGTGCACAGTGTATACTGACAATTTATTAGAAAGTACAGTTACCCTTTAAGTAAATACAATTATTCCCTCTGTAGCAGTTTGTCAGTCTTAATTTGTTTACTGTAATCTATATCTGTATTTGAATGTAACCCCTTCTCATGTATAGCACCATGGAATTAATGGTGCTATATACATAGATAATTATAATATGTTCATATATAATTTATCTCATACATGAATTATGATTATTATTTCAATATAATTATGTTTTTTAATTTTGCTTACCCAGCCCAAGCAATCAATGTGACACAAGCATAAGGAGACCAAGACAATACGTAAACAGTTATAATAACAAATGCAATCTTTGCCATTTTCCATTCATTCTTTATCGATGGTGACAATAAGGTTTGCCGTCCACAAGATGCAAGCTTCTGAACATTCCTGAGGAAAAACAGATAACATATATATTACAAGAAGGAGCTGGATGCTGCAACTATTCTATATATGAATTAATGCCATAGGATTATATTGTGGCTCTAGATCCTGATGAAAACCACTCCTTCATATTAAATGCTAATTTTTCAGATAATCTTACTTTTTGAATATCAGTAAATCAGAAAGGAAGGGTTAATGTTCCACATTGTCAATAGAGAATATGAAGTCGATAGTGTAATCCAAGCAGTTTTATTATGGCTACACGTTTCGCAGTAATAAAGTTCTTCCTCAGGACCAGTGTAGGTCGTTTCTCACCAGGGAAAGAAGTTTATTGCTTTGAAAAACATAGACATAATAAAACTACTTGGATTACACTAAAGTATCTGCTTCATCTACTCCATTGGCAGTGCGGACTGTTAACCCCTTTCTTCCTGATTTAGTGACCTTCTCTTCGTGGGCTACAGCAGCCATACATTAGTTCTTTCCATGGTTGTGGGCACACAACCCCTTCCGGGTGAGCTTGTCTCTTATTTTTATCTTTATTACCAGCTAGATAAGACCCCATTTGCCCTTGTCCTTCTGTTAGATACAGAGGTTCCAGAGAAGCCCAAATCCCACTTAGAGAAGCTACTCAAAGACACATATATAGCAGAGAAAAACAAGTATAGGCTTCAGTTTGCATCACTACATAAACATTTTATTTTATTACAATAAAAGAATCATTGGATAAGAGAGAATGGCCAGGTTAATAGTTAACATTTCTGCCAAATGTCAGAACATGCTGGGAGCAGTGGCGTAACTTCAGACCTCGGGGCCCCGATGCGAAAGCTCCAACGGGGCCCCCAATCATTGCAAATCTTTAGTAGTATTAGTCTTTTTCTATGGGCCAAAGGGACATTTGGGGCCCCCCTAGGATGCAGGGCCCGGGTGCGATCGCAACCCCTGCACCTATTGTAGTTACGCCCCCGGCAAAGGGACATTTGGGGCCCCCCTAGGCTGCAGGGCCCGGGTGCGATCGCAACCCCTGCACCTATTGTAGTTACGCCCCCGGCTGGGAGCCCTGCTGTGATGTCACAATCATGTGACTATAATAGGTGGAGCTAAGTTCCCAAGCACAATATGAGTTTGCTTGATTAGCTCCGCCCACTATGGTCACATGATCGGGACATCACACAGATCCTTTAGACCAGAGGTCCCCAACTCCAGGCCTCAAGGCCCACCAACAGTGCATGTTTTCAGGATTTCCTTGGCATTTGACAATTGGAATCACCACCTGTGCAGGAGATTGAATTACCAACTGTCAAATTTCTAAGGAAATAATGAAAACCTGGACCGTTGGTGGGCCTTGAGGACTGGAGTTGGGGACCTCTGCTTTAGACAGACAGTTAATAGTGAGTTAACTATTAACTTGCCAGACAGTCTACATCCTCCAAGATGTAGACTGACTGCCTCATTTACATAAGAAGATGTAAGTGTATAAATGCTTTTTTTCACCTTTAACATTACACTATGAGCTCAGACAGGGATGATTAGAATAGTACATGGTGAGTCATTTATATGGATGTGCCTAAATAAAATGGGAATGGTTGGTGATATCAACTTCATGCTTGTGGCACATTAGTATATGGGAGGGGAAAACTTTTCCAGATGGGTGGTGACCATGGCGGCCATTTTGGATCCAACTTTATTTTTTTTCAATGGGAAAAGGGTCATGTGACACATAAATAAGAAAAATAAGGTGTGCTTGGTTTTAATGTAGCTTTATTCTTTCTTTAGTTATTTACAAGTTTATGACCACTTATAAAATGTGTTCAAAGTTCTGCCCATTATGTTGGATTGTCAATGCAACCCTCTTCTCCCACTCTTGACACACTGATAGCAACACCGCAGAAGAAATGCTAGCACAGGCTTCCAGTATCCGTTGTTTTCAGATGCTGCACATCTCGTATCTTCACAGCATAGACAATTGCATTCAGATGAGTGATGAGGCAGACTTTTTTGTGAATGGTGAAGTTAACAAACACACCACTGTTATTGGTCTCACACTAACCCACAGTGGATAGATCGCTCCAAAACTGTTGGGACACAAAAATTGATGGTATATGGTAATTGGGGTACAAAGATAATGGGGCCACCCTTCATCCATGGAAACCTCAATGCCACTGGATATCTGACTCATGTAGCAATTTCAGATACACAGTGGCATTGAGGTTTCCATTGATGAAGAATAGCCCCACTATCTTTGTACCCCATTTACCACACCATACCATCAATTTGTGTGTTCCAACTGTCTTGTAGGGAACTGTCCACTGTGGGTTAGACCGGCTTCACACCATGTTTTTTTGGATCCCAGGCTGTTCGGGTGGTGAATTTCAACCTGGAGAGCTCCACAGCTGAAATATCAGCATCGCGGCCAGCTCCACTGCAATCCGCTGTGTTGATATTTCAGCACTGGACAGCAGCACAGACGATTCCGGCACGAAACAGTGTTCTGTTTTTCCTGGGCTGTCAGGTTCTGTCCGGTGCATCCTGCAAAACACCAGACAGAACCTGACAGGGAAAAACCGTGGTGTGAAGCTAGCCTTAGTGTCAGTCCATAGCAGTGTTTTTTTTTGTTAGCTTCACATTCACAAAAAAGTTTGCCTCATCACTCATCTGAAGGCAATTGTCTATGCTGTGAAGATACGAGATGTGCAGCATCTTAGGCCACGTGTACACGCTGAGTATTTGATGAGTTTTTTACCTCAGGATTTGTAGACAAAACCCGAGTGGAGCAATCAGAGGAAAAGTTTAATAGAAACACCTGCACCACTTCTGTATTTAATCATCCTACTCCTGGTTTTGGCTACAAATCCCTGACGTAAAAAACTCAAATACTCAACATGTGCACGTGGCCTAAAACAACTGGAAGCCTGTGCTAGCATTTCTTTTGCGGTCTAGCTATTCAGTGTGTCAAGAGTGGGAGGAGAGGGTTGCATTGACAATCCAGCACAATGGGCAGCACTTAACATATTTTATAACTGGTCATAAACTTGTAAATAACTATGAAAGAATAAAGTTATGTTAAAACCAAGCACACCATTGATTTTCTTATAAAATTCTCAATCAGTTTGATGTGTCACATGACCCTCTTCCCATTGAAAAAAATAAAGTTGGATCCAAAATGGCCGCCATGGTCACCATCCATCTGGAAAGGTTTTCCCCCTCCCATATTCTAATGTGTCCATAAACAAGAAGTTGATATCACCAACCATTACCATTTTATTTAGGTGCATCCATATAAATGGCCCACCCTGTAGAAAGACTGCCGACACTTCCTAACCTAACCTGAACTGGTGCATAGTGAATATAACATATACTATAACAAAAACAGTTGCACTCAAGCAAGGAGGCAGAGCCAGGTTTGCGTGAAAACCAGGCGAAAGAGTTTCAAGACGAACTCTTTGACCTATGCCATGATTTATGATTGTAATATAGAGGCTCTGTATATATAATATAGAGGCTGTGGGCAATATAAAGTATAAAAATACAATCCACGTAAATTACCGTATATACTTGTGTATAAGCTGACTTTTTCAGCCCAAAAATTGGGCTGAAATGTCCCCCCCTCGGCTTATACATGAGTCATATACTTTTGTGTGAAGTGGGGGCTGTGTCCGGGAGCAGGAGGAGGCAGGAGGAGGCTGGAGGAGGTGGGGGAAGGCTGTAATATGAGCGGCTTGTCACGTGGAGCCGCTCATAACTTATTCATAATATGCACTGCATCCCCCGCCCATCCGTGGGGGAGCAGTGCATTTTGCATTACAGGCACCCCATCACAGTATGGGGCCCCTGCCACAGTAAGGCCTCCCCATGCTGCCGCTGCTCACTGTACAATACATACAGTGTTATTAGCTCTTACCCGCCGGAGATTGCTCCTGGCTCAGTGCATCCCTTGTCGTGCGTCATGGTGACCGTCCCCAGGGGTGAACGTCATCGCGCGGTAAGAGCTAATAACACTTATTTATTATACAGTGAGCAGCGGCAGCATGGGGGGGGGTGGTACTGTGAGGGGGGAGCAATACTGTGAGGGGGGGCATCATACTGTGAGGGGGTGCGCCAAAACTGTGAGGGGGAGCCTGTATACACTGTGCTGGGGCTGTATACAATGTCTGGGAGCTGTATACAATGTGCTGGGAGCTGTATACAATGTGCTGGGAGCTGTATACACTATGCTAGGAGCTGTATACACTGTGCTGGGAGCTGTATACACTGTGCTGGGGCTGTGTACAATGTGCTGGGAGCTGTATACACTGTGCTGAGGGCTGTATACACTGTGCTGAGGGCTGTATACACTGTGCTGAGGGCTGTATACACTGAGCTGAGGGCTGTATACACTGTGCTGGGAGCTGTATACACTGTGCTGGGAGCTGTATACAGCGCCACAGATCTCCAGGCAGAATAGCAGTGACATGTATGTCACTTGGGGAGGCGCAGCCTTGCGGCCACGAACTGCGCCTGCGCAACTGACATGTGTGGTGGATTGTGGGATAGGGTTACATCACCCACTGACAATTATGTATGTAGACACATGTGTGGTCAATCAAAGAATCGGCACATGACTTATTTCTTCCAAAGACCATACGAAGGGCTAGGGGGCACTCATTATGGATAGAAGAAAGGTGATTTTGACAGCTAAATAGGAAAAGGTTGTTTATGAGTAGTCAGACTGTGGAGTGCCCTACTTCAAGAGGTAATAATTTCAGACAGTATAACAGCTTTTATAATGGCTATTGGCTATGGGTATCGCTAATGGCTATAACAGCTTTTAAAAAAGGGCTGGATGATTTCCTCACTACATATAATATTGTGGGTTATAGATAATTTAGTGACAAAAATGTATAATTGGTGGAGAAAGGTTAAACTTGATGGATCTAGGTCTTTTTTAACCTATTTATTCCATGGTACTTTACATGTTAAAAGGGACATGCATAGACAAGTACAATAATTATGAACAATACAAGGCAAAAACAAGTATAGGAGGAGAGAGTATCCTGCCTGCAAGAGCTCACAGTCTAAAAGAGATGGGTGAGGATACAGAAGGTTAGGGTAGAGCTGGTCGTGCGGTGGTATAGTGGAGTGACAGTTACTGCAGGTTGTAGGCTTATCAGAAAAGGTGGAACTTCTGGTTCCTCGTGAAGGTTTCCATGGTAGGTGTCTACTGTGTTGGGGCAGATAGTTTCAGAGTATGAGGGATGCATGGGAGACATCTTGTATGCGATCGTGGGAAGAGGTGATAAAAGGGGAGGAGAGAAGTAGATCTTGTGAGGATCAGAAGGTACATTCAGGTAAATACTGGGGTACTGGTTCACAGATGTACAGAGGAGATAGGTTGCGGATGGCTTTGTATGTCATGGTTAGGATTTTGCACTGGAACCTTTGGGCAAAGGGAAGCCAGTGAAGGGATTGGCAGAGAGGAGAAGGCAGGGAATAGTGGGGAGACAGGTAGATTAGTTGGACAGCATGGTTTAGTTTAGATTGTAGGAGTGTGAGTGTTAGAAGGGAGGCCAGAGAGAGGGTGAAGTAGTCGAGGTAGGAGATGATGAGGGTACGTATGAGTGTTTTTGCAGATTCGTAGTTAAGGAATGTATGGATCCAGGAAATATTTTTGTTGGAGTAGGGAGAAGCTTAGATATGGGCTGGGAAGATTGAGCAGCTATTGACTTTGATGCTAAGGGCTAGTGGAGGGTAGAGTTAGATGAAGGAGAGATAGTAGATTCTGTCATGTTCAGTTTTAGAAACTGAGTAGAAATGAAGGATGAAAATAGAAGACAGACACTGTGAGATTTTGGTTATTAGGAGACGATATCAAGTGCAGAGAGGCAGAGCTGCATGTCAACAGCGTAGAGATGATACTGAAAGGATATCAGGAGATTATGGGCCCCTAGTCTGTCCCTAAACCTGTAGTGACTATAGACTATTCCTGTCCCCAAGATTACCCCTGATGATGGGGAAGCCTGAGTCTCATACCTTCCTATGCTCCTGAACAATACTAATCTGTCCTCCCCTCCTTCCCCCCCACACACAGCTAGGGAAGGAAGGAGCAGAAGTGCGAGGGAAAACACAGACAAGACTTATAGTGGAAAAACCAAAGCACAATATGACCAAAATGATACATGAATAACACTAGGGAACAAAAAGTGAAAAGCAATTGCTAGGTCCCCTGGCACCGCTCCCCAGCTCACCTCTCTTCGGTTGGCATCCCCTTTTCCTCTGCCGACTGGGCATCCGGTGTCCAGGCGTACTGTGTCTCTGAGCTGTCGCCGGGTCCCCTTCCTGTCTGCTGACCGCCCAGCTCACGCACCAGCACGCTGCAGGGGTCAGGTTTCATGACTGTCATGAGCGGTGCACTAGGCGCGGCCACGCCCTTCCCTTGAGACTCTTGGGGCCGCCCAGCCCAACCTGACACTCCCCTTGACCAATAGCTACCCGTCCTCTGGTATATCAGGCCACCTCACTGATGAGAGATACCTGATTGTTAAGTTAGTTTGCTTCTGCCTTGCTGACTTTTGGTCAGGTCTTCCTTGTACTCTCCTCCAGTAGAGCCATTCCTGCTCTCCCAGCCTCGGGCTCTGTACCTGTGTTTCCTACCTTGCTATACCATAGTATAGGCTAACCCTACGAGCCGCCTCCCTGGTACTAGCAGCTGTGGTATTTAGACCTCCTGGGCTTGCCCCTGACAATCCCTGTATAGGGGTTGGTTAAACTAGGACCAGCTCACCCAGGGGCGTTCAGTACCACAACCCAGTGGGTCTACTCCAGGGCGCCTTCCCCCCGGAAGCGTGACACCAATCAAGCAAAGAAACTACACTAAGCCGCAATAAGGAACACACCAAACTGCTCACATCAAACCCAGAAGCATCTAACAGTGATGTCTGTAGTACACCACCTCTCCAAATAAGAATAGACAAGCTTTAGCTGGCACTACCTGAATAGTCTATCAAGCCTATTAATTCTAGCTAACCCATCGGTGATCAACTAATCTTTGTGTTGACGCTCAAGTCTCTCTGGGCTGATCACAACCATCAATGAAGTTAACAGGAAGTGTGGAAGAATCTGAGGATTCTTCAGACACCTACGCAGCCATGACAGTTAGCTATTCTTGGGTAAACCACCTGGCGACAATACTCCTCCTTCTAAGAGGGACCCCTGAATTGTCAGGACTTGGTTTTTCAGGATGGAGATGATGAAATGTCCTAACAAGGTCTTAAGCATGATTATCAGAGGCTGGTACACATGTATTCTCCTTAAGACCACAACCCCACCAGTAAACCAAATATTGCAATGAACAGCCAACAAATCTAGAGTCAGCAATTTTGGAAACCTGAAACTCTAATGAACCATTAACTAGGACTAGAGGAAGTGATAGGAGAAGGGAAATTCCAGAAGCCATATACCGTATATACTCGAGTATAAGCCGACAAGAGTATAAGCCGAGGCCCCTAATTTTATCCTCCAAAACTAGGTAAACTTATTGACTCGAGTATAAGCCTAGGGGGGGAAATGAAGCAGACTCATCACGGTATACAGCCCCCCTCATTATGATAAATAGCCCCCCATTACTGGTATATAATCCCCCATCACTGGTATATAGGACCTCCATCATTGGTATACAGTCCCCCCCCATCAGAGGTTACAACCCCCATCAGTGGAATACAGCCCCCCTCAGTGGTATATACAGGCTCCCCATTAGTGGTATATACAGGCCCCCCATCAGAGATTACAGCCCCCATTTATTATATAATTGCCGTAGCAACTTCCGTCGCGTCCGGCGCAACTTCCGTGGCTTTGTTCGTGGCTCGGCACTTTCTCCAGGACTCTGTCCGGCCTGTACGAAGCATTGCCCGTAAAGCGGGCATTGCGTCTCTCTCTCTCTCTTTCTCTCTTTCTCTCTTTCTCTCTCTCTCTCTCCGCACTTCACTCACTTTGTCCGCACACATACACGCATACACACTCTGCTATACTTACCACCGGCCCTGCATCAGCCGCCTAGCAGAGGAACTTCATGTCCCGCACCTCTGTCCGCCCCTCCTCTCCTCCTACACCAGACGCACACCGGCCGCGGTGAGTCTGCACCCAATCCCTCACCCCCCCGCCCCACATCCGTCTCCCAGCACCCTCCCCCCCCCGGTCCTCACATTGGGGTCCTGGGTGCTGATCTTGCCCTAGGGCCCGGAGCACCCCAGCTACGCCTCTCCCCTCCAGCCTCCGCTCTCCCCTCCAGCCTCCGCCCTCCCCTCCAGCATCCGCTCTCCCCTCCAGCTTCCGCTCCTCCCTCCAGCCTCCCCTGTCGTCACCCCTCCTCACCCCTCCAGCCTCCGCTCTCCTCACCCCTCCTCACCCCTCCTGCCTCCGCTCTCCTCACCCCTCCATATGCAATGTACAGTATCTGTATATATGTGTGTATGTAGTCACTTCCGTCACTTTGTCCGCACTTCCCTCACTTTGTCCGCACTTGCCTCACTTTCTCTGCACTTCACTCACTTTGTCCGCACACATACACACACACACACACTCACTCCGCTATACTTACCACCGGCCCGGTATCAGCCGCCTAGATCCTCAGTCGACATGTCGCCACCCCCCGAACTACTCGATCGAATATAGCGTCCAAAAAGTCTCTCCAAACTTCCCGGACGCCATATTGGATCCAGTCGTCCGCGGGCGCCGACATGTCAACTCAGGATCCAGCCAGCAGGGAAGACGCAGGGTCGGTGCTAACTATAGCGAAGTGTCTGTGTGTGTGTGTGTGTATGTATGTATGTGTCTGCTCACCACTCTGCCACAGCGCTGCGCTCAGCACTCTGCCCACGCCGCTGGGCTGACAACTCTGCCCACGCCACTGTGCTGACCAATCTCACCGCACTCACTGCTAACCACTGAGCCACCGCACTCACTGCTAACCACTGAACCACCGCACTCACTGCTAACCACTGAGCCACCGCACTCACTGCTAACCACTGAGCCACCGCACTCACTGCTAACCACTGAGCCACCGCACTCACTGCTAACCACTGAGCCACCGCACTCACTGCTAACCACTGAGCCACCGCACTCACTGCTAACCACTGAGCCACCTGTATACACACAATTCATTTCACCCCACTCCCCTAACTATTCGTAAATATACTATATATGGATTCTAGACTACCCGATTCTTTAGAATCGGGCCGCCATCTATATATATATATGTTATTATATAGGAATTATCAGTATTATGTATGTGATTATGTATAAATTAGTGAGTCGCGCCTATTCTGCAAGGACTCGCAACGGCCGCTTGGCGGCCATTGCGAGTGAGGCTTTGCAAGTCGGTGGCGCCGGCAATGCTTCACAGGTCGCGTGGGCACTGCGCGCCCACGCCCACAACGACGCAAACAGCTCCTAAACTTACGGAAGTGCGTTAGGGAAATCATATATTAGATACTGATAATCTATTATATATTTGCTGTAGCTACCTCCGTGGCTTTGTTCGTGGGCGCGCATCGCCCACGCGACTCACTCGCAATGCCCGCGAAGGGGGCGTTGCGAGTCGTTGCAGCAGCCCGAGCAATGCCCTATACACAGATTTTAGAATCCCGATGCAATCGCATCGGGCTCACAGCTAGTCAGTGGTATATACAGGCCCCCCTCAGTGGTATATACAGGCCCCCCATCAGTGATATATACAGGCCCCTCATCAGTAGTATATACAGGCCCCCCCTCAGTGGTATATACAGGCCCCCCCATCAGTGGTATATACAGGACCCCCATCAGTGGTATATACAGGCCCTCTTCAGTGGTATATACAGGCCCCTCCATCAATGTTATATACAGGCCCCCCATCAGAGGATACAGCCCCCCTCAGTGGTATATACAGGCCCCCATTAGTGGTATATACAGGCCCCCTTCAGTGGTATATACAGGCCCTCTTCAGTGGTATATACAGGCTCCCCTCAGTGGTATATACAGGCCCTCATTAGTGGTATATACAGACACCCTTCAGTGGTATATACAGGCCCCCTTCAGTGGTATATACAGGCCCCCCAGTGGTATATACAGGCCCCCCAGTGGTATATACAGGCCCCCCCAGTGGTATATACAGGCCCCCCAGTGGTATATACAGGCCCCCCAGTGGTATATACAGGCCCCCCAGTGGTATATACAGGCCCCCCCAGTGGTATATACAGGCCCCCCAGTGGTATATACAGGCCCCCCCCTTGCTGCCGCACACCTGTAAAATAATAGCTCATTCATACTTATCTCCCTCGCTCTTTCACCGCGTGGCCTCCGGTCTTCTTCCTGCTTGTACCCGGCATCATGTGACCGGCTCAGAAGCAATGACGTCATTGCTGCTGCGCCCGCCAGGTACAAGCAAGAAGAAGACGGAGGACGTGCGGTGATAGAGCGAGGGAGATAAGTATGAATGAGCTATTATTTTACAGGTGTGCGGCAGCAAGGGGGGGCCTGTGTATACCACTAATGGGGGGAGCGCTGACATAGTGCAATGTAATGTGCAGCACTCCCCCTGCCGCTGATGGACAGGGGGGGTGCAGTGCATATTGCATTGCACTAATGAGCGGGGTCCTATTGCAGGCTCCCCCCACTTCCTCCAGCCCCAGATACCGCCCCCCCACACACTGAGCCGTCACTGACTCAAGTATAAGCCGAGGGGGGCACTTTTTAGCACAATTTGCCTGCTGAAAAAACTCGGCTTATACTCGAGTATATCCGGTATTTCTTTAACCCCTTCAGGACTCAGCCTATTGTGACCCTAAAGGCCTTGGCATTTTTGTCAATTCTGACCAGTGTCCCTTTATGAGGTAATAACTCTGGAACGCTTCTATGGATCCTAGCGATTCTGAGATTGTTTTTTCGTGACATATTGGGCTTTATGTTAGTATTAAATTTAGGTCGATAATTTGTGTGTTTATTTGAGAAAAAATAAAAAATTTGGCAAAAATTTTGAAAATTTCCCATATTTCATATTTATAATTTTTATTCTGCTAAACCAGAGAGTTATGTGACACAATATAGTTCATACATAACATTTCCCACATGTCTACTTTACATCATCACAATTTTGGCAAAAAAAAAAAATTTTGATAAGAAGCTGTAAGGGTTCAAAGTTCATCAGCAATTTTTCATTTTTTCAGCAAAATTTACAAAACCATTTTTTTAGTGACCACATCACATTTGAAGTCCTTCTGAGGGGTGTACATGACAGAAAACACCCAAAAGTGACACCATTCCAAAAACTGCACCCCTTCAGCTACTCAAAACTACATTCAAAAGATTATTAACCCTTCAGGTGCTTCACAGGAACTAAAGCAACGTGGAAGGAAAAAATGGACATTTTAATTTTTCTAACAAAAATGTTCTTTTAGCCTCAATTCTTTCATTTTCACATGGGCAACAGGATAAAATGGATCCTAAAATTTGTTTGGCAATTTCTCCTGAGTTCACAGATACCTCATATGTGGTCATAAACCACTGTTTGGGCGCACTGTTTGGGCTCAGAAGGAAAGGAGCGCAATTTGACTTTTGGAGCTAATTTTCCATTCATAAAGTCAAATGGCGCTACTTCCCTTCTGAGCCCTGCCGTGCGCCCAAACAGTGGTTTATGACCACATATGAGGTATCGGTGTACTCAGGAGAAATTGCCCAACAAATTGTAGGATGCATTTTATCCTGTTGTCCATGCGAAAATTAAAAAATTGAGGCTAAAAGAACATTTTTGTAAAAAAAGTACTTTTTCATTTTTACGGATTAAATCTCCAAACGAGATATGGTGTCCGCTAACAATTTGAATGGTAAATCAGCTCAAATTGTTAGCGGATACCATGTCGCGTTTGCAGAACTCCTGGGTGCCTAAACATTGGAGCTCTCCCACAAGTGACCCCATTTTGGAAACTAGACTCCCCCAAGGAATGTATCTAGATGCATAGTGAACAATTTGAGCCCCTATTTGCTTCACAAATTGATCCATAAAAATGGAAAAGTACTTTTTTTTCCACAAAAATTTTATTTTTTTCATTTTTATAGATTAATTGGTGAAGCACCTGGGGTTCAAAGTGCTCACTATGCATCTAGATATGTTCCCTGGGGGTCTCGTTTCCAAAATAGGGTCACTTGTGCGGGAGCTCCAATGTTTAAGCACACAGGGGCTCTCCAAACACGACATGATATCCACTAACAATTTGAGCTGATTTTCCATTCAAATTGTTAGCGAACACCATGTTGCGTTTGGAGAGCCGCTGTATGCCTAAACATTTGAGCTCCCCCACAAGTGACCCCATTTTGGAAACTAGACCCCCCAAGGAACGTATCTAGATGAAAAGTGAGCACTTTGTGCCCCCAGGTGCTTCACAAAGTAATCCGTAAAAATAAAAAAAAATAACATTTTTGTGGAAAAAGTACCGTACTTTTCCATTTTTATGCATCAATTTGTGAAGCACCTGGGGCTCAAAGTGCTCACTATTCATCTAGATATATTCCTCGGGGGGTCTAGTTTCCAAAATGGGGTCACTTGTGGGTGAGCTCCAATGTTTAGGCATACAACGGCTATCCAAACGCAACATGGTGTTCGCTAACATTTTGAAAGGAAAATCAGCTTAAATTGTTATCGGACACCATGTCGTTTTGGAGAGCCCCTGTGTGCCTAAACATTGGAGCTCCCCCACAAGTGACCCCATTTTGGAAACTAGACCCCCCCAAGGAACGTATCTAGTTGCATAGTGAGCACATTGAGCCCCAGGTGCTTCACAAATTGATCCATAAAAATGGAAAATTATATGCACGGCCAGTTTTTTGTACCACACCTTCGCCTTCCGCATAGCACTGTAGGGCTGCAGGACTTGATCAGAAAGATCAACTCCCCCCATGTGGTTGTTTTACCCCAGGGCACAGTCCGGTTTGTGGACCTGTGCTGGGGTACCTCTAGTTGTGGTGGCCGTGGTGTCGGGACCATGGATTGTGGTCAAGAAAAAGACATCCCTTTTGTCCTTGAACCTGACCACAACCCAGGGGCGTATCTAGGGGGGTGCAACCGGATCCTTTGCCCTGGGCGCAGCTCAGAGGAGGGGCGCCGGTGAGGGGGCACAGGAGGAGCTATACAGAGGACTGAGGAAGCCACACTATAACGGGAGGAGGAGGGACCGGCACCTTCAGCCTCAGCAAAAGGTCCGTGGCGAGGAGCCGCCTCCTGCACCGTGTCCTCCTGCCAGCCTCACTCACCACCGCCGGTCACTGCCCGGGAGACATGAGCGCCCCAGGTGACGACCCAGAGCTCGACTATCTTCGAGTATGAGTACAGGACGGAGCCCAGAGATGGGTGCAGGGCGCGCCAGATGGGGCACACTGCATCTCCCAGCATGCAGTCACATCAGGGCTTCACCACTTGCTGGGAGTTGTAGTTTTACTGACAGGTGTAGGCAGTGTGATCTCAGTGTCGGGCAGTGCCTGCCGGGACCAGGCATCTTATAGGGCACAGTTCTATGGTATCTCCGGCCACAGTAACTCGAGGGTGCCATCAAACTGTGCCACACACACTGTCTCTGGGGATGGACGGTGCACAATTATTTTCGGATAGGGCACAGGGCACGTTATAGCCTGGTCAGAGATAGAGATGGAGGGTATGGGGAGAGATAAACGTGTTGTGTCAGTGCTGTACCAGGCTTGTAGCAGGCTTGTATCGGTGCTGTACCAGGGCTGTACCAGGCATGCACCAGTGTTGTATCAACCCCCCGCCCCCTCCTCAACTGAGGCTGCAGGGGAGGACAGCCGACAGCACCCCCCAGCCAGCCCCCCCTCCCCCACTCCTCACCTACTTCTGGGGGGGGGGGGGGCCCGTAACGGATCTTTGCCCCGGGCGCCATGAAACCTAGTTACACCCCTGCCACAACCATGTTGCCACTACATTGGGCTCGACTCTCACCCTTTGGGAGAGGATGCCCAATTAGCGGCATAGGGAGACCCCTCTGGTTTCTGCGCATAGTACTGCAAGCAGGAGTTCGGGCAGAGAGGGATTGGAAGAGTGGGATGCTAGTATAAAAGTAGAAACCTTTATCTAGCAGTGGGTGGATCAAATCCAACACTATTTTCCCACTCACCCCAGAGCAGGTGGACACTCTGGGGGCTGGATCCTGGAATCCTTACCTTCATACACTCTAAAGCTGTGAGTGTACCCTGAGGTACTCTCGCACAGCTTGTAGAGCTTTATTCCGTACTTCGCTCTCTTGCTGGGCAGGTATTGCCGGAACTGAAACCTCCCTTTGAAGTGGATGAGGGATTCATCCACACAAATTTCACTTTGGGGAACGTACAGTTCAGCAAAGTTGTTGCTGAAGTGTTCGATGACCGGCCGAATTTTGAATAGCCTATCAAAATTCGGGTCATCCCGGGGAAGGCTGTCCGTATTGTCCCTGAAATGTAAAGACTTGTGAATGACCTCAAATCGTTTTCGGGTCATCACATTGCTGAATACTGGAGTGTGATATAAAATATCTTTACTCCAGTATTGGCGGATTTCTGTTTTTTTCACAATCCCCATGTGAAGTACCAGACCCCAATATTTCAACATTTCTACTGAGTCAACGGGACTCCAAGTAGAAAATATGGAATTTGGGTTGGCAGCCAGAAATTGTTGGGTATACACATTAGTCTGCTCCACCATGAGACGGACAATTGCCTCAGAGAAATAGACTTTGAAAAAGTCTATTTCCCTGAGGTTTGCCGTCTCAAATTGGATTCCTGATTGGGGAAGGAAATCAGGAATCTGTGGAGTGTAGTTTTCAGGGACGGGGGTCCACACGGGGGCTCTAGTGCTAGGTTGGGAGCGACTACCACCAGGTGGAGGGTTACTCAAAATTGGCTGTGGGTCTTCCTCCATGGCCTCCGGCTCCTCTTCCCCAGACTCCGGCTCCTCTTCCACGGCCTCCGGCTCTTCTCCCCCAGGCTCCGGACGATCTCTTGTCCTCCGACGTCTTCTTGGTGGCGAGTCGGTGTCACTGGAGGAGGAAGAATGGGAGGAATAGAGGAACGTGGGCTCCCCTCCCTCACTATCAGCTTCGAAAGCAACAATAGCATATGCCTCCTCAGCTGAGTACACCCTTTCTGGCCATGATGACTGGGACGAGCGGGATGGGCGGGACATTTTGTGTGTGCTATGTGCGTGTGTAAAAAACCCCTAAACTTTATTACAGCGTGCGTGTACGTGTGTATGTGAAAGTGATTGGTGTAACTTTCTACTGCAGTCACATGTGGGGGCGGTCGGGTGGAGGGGACAGTCAGGCAGAGGAGTCGGTCAGGCGGAGGGGGCAGTCAGGCAGAGGAGTCTGTCAGGCGGAGGGGGCGCAGGTGGCGGTCAGGCAGAGGGGGCGCAGGTGGCGGTCAAGTGGAGGAGTCGGTCAGACAAAGGCGGTGCAGGGGGCGGTCAGGCAGAGGAGTCGGTCAGGCGGAGGGGGCGCAGGAGGCAGACAGGCGGAGGGGGTGTCCAGGCGCAGAGGGCGCTCAGGCGCATGGGGTGCAGGTGACGGTCAGGCGCAGGGGGCGCTCAGATGCAGGGGACAGTCAGATGCAGGGGACGGTCAGACGCAGGGGATGGTCAGGCACAGGGGGTTCAGGTGACGGTCAGGCGCAGGGGCGGTCAGGCGCACGGAACGCTCAGGCGCAAGGGGTGCAGGTGACAGTCAGGCGCAGGGGGCGGTCAGGCGCAGGGGACGCAGGTGGCAGTCAGGCGCAGGGGACAGTCAGGCAGAGGGTGCACAACAGACGGTCAGGCAGAGGAGGTGCAGGTGGCGGTCAGGCGGAGGAGTCGGTCAGACGAAGGGGGCGCAGGTGGCGGTCAGGCAGAGGGGGTGCCGAGGCGCAGGGGGCACTCAGGCACAGGGGACGCAGGTGGCGGTCAGGTGCAGGGGACGGTCAGGTGCAGGGGACGCAGGTGGCGGTCAGGCGGAGTAGCCTGTCAGGCGGAGGGGGCGCAGTTGGCGGTCAGGTGGAGGGGACAGTCAGGCGGAGGGGGCACAGGCCATAGTCAGGCGGAGGGGGCACAGGGGACGGTCAGGAGGAGGGGGCACAGGGGACGGTCAGGCGGAGGAGTCGGTCAGGCGGAGGGTGCGCAGAGGGTGGTCAGGCGGAGGAGTTGGTCAGACGAAGGGGGCACAGGGGGCGGTCAGGCAGAGGAGTCGGTCAGGTGGAGGGGCGCAGGTGGCGGTCAGGTGGAGTCGGTCAGACGGTGGGGGCACAGGGGGCGGTCAGGCAGAGGAGTCGGTGGTGGTCAGGCGGAGGGAACGTTCAGGCGGAGGGGACTCTCAGGTGCTGTGGACACCCAGGCACAGGGGGCGCCCAGGCGCAGGGGATGGTCAGATGCGGGGACGGTCAGACGCGGGGACGGTCAGACGTGGGGGATGGTCAGACGCAAAGGGGGCAGGTGGCGGTCAGGCGCAGGGGACGATCAGGCGCAGTGGACGGTCAGACGCAGGGGACGGTCAGACACAGGGGACGGTCAGACGCAGGGACGGTAAGACGCAGGGGACGGTCAGGCGCAGGGGACGGTCAGGTGCAGGAGACGCAGGTGGCGGTCAGGGCAGGGGACGGTCAGGCACAAGGGATGCAGGTGGCGGTCAGGCGGAGGAGTCGGTCAGGCGGAGGGGTCGCAGGTGGCGGTCAGGTGGAGGAGTCGGTTAGGCGGAGGGGGCGGAGGTGGTGGTGTCGGTCAGGCGGAGGGGACACAGGCACAGGGGACGCACAGGCGCAGGGGGCGCTAGGGCAAAGGGGGCGCTCGGGCGCAGGGGACGCTCAGGCACAGGAGACGCTCGGGCACAGGGGACGCTCGGGCACAGGGGACGCTCGGGAACGGTCAGGAACATGCGGCAGTCAGAGGCAGGAGCCAGCAGCAGGGGGTGATCACTGGGGCAGGGGGGTGATCACCGGGGCAGGAGCCAGCAGTAGCAGGGGAGGCAGATCACGGGGGGAAGTGTTTACTGGGGGGTGGTGATTACTGGTGCAGTGGATGGCCCTGCTGCTGTCTGCAATCAGCACAGGCTGGCAGAAGCAGGACACCAGCCCGTGGATGAAGACCAGAGGGAGCAGCAGAGGACTGAGGTCGGGTGCAGGAGGTCGAAATCAACATGGAGATGCGGGGGAGAGGAGATCGGGGAGGGAGAGCGGAAAGCGGAGGGGAAGAGGAGATTGGGGAGGGGGGGGGGTAAGATCGGGGAGGGGGGAAGAGGAGATCGGGGAGGTGGGGAAGAGTGGAGATCGGGGGAGGGGAGAGGGGTGAGCGGAGATTGGGGGAGATGGAAGAGGAACAGAGGGGAGCGCAGAGGTTACCGGTTATCGGCGGTGGCAGATCAGTCAGATCGGGCACACTCCGGGCACACTCCGGGCACAGTCGATGGCAGCAGCGGCGGCAGGGGGACCACGCTCTTCAGCTTCCACGGATGGGATGAAGCTGAAGAGCGTGGTCAGCCATTGTAAACAACCCCCACCACATCTGATTGGAGGGATATGCCCAGATTGTAAATATTTCACCAATTTCCATTGGTGAAATATTTCAATCATTACTATTGGGCATCTGACTTAACTGCCCAATCGGAGGGCTCCTAGCAACAGGGGGCAAAACCACCCCCCGTGGGGTCATCTACAGGTCCTTACGTTCCTGCGGATCTATTAACCCTTCAGTGACCCAGGATAATAGAGCCGCAGGAAGGGAAATCCGCAGTGACGCAGCATATGCGTCCAAGGTCGGGAATGAACTTGTTTTCATGACGCATATGCTGCGTCACGGGTCGGGAAGGGGTTAAGAGGGACCTTTGGAATACATTATGAATTTTAAAAGATGCGGGTAATGCCAGACAGAAAGCAACAGAATTAATGACCGCCATGATTTTATCCACCAGTCTCAAGTGGATAACAAATAATAATTAGTGGCCACTTATACTGCTCATATCTGTTCTCCATCTTCTCAAGCTGACTACAGCATCATTGTAAATAAGCACCTGTACTTTGTGTCACCCCCACCTCATTGTTAGATTGTAAGCTCTTATGAGCAGGGCTGTCATTATTTTGCTTTAATTATTGTATTGTATTATGCTTTGTATTGCATTGTATTGTGTTTTCTGATAACTGTTTCTAATGATTGTTTAAATATGAACCTCTGTATTGTGAAGCGCTGCGGAATATGATGGCGCTATATAAATAAAGATTATTACTATTATTATTATATGGACCAATTAACAAGGGTCCTAACTTCAGCAAAGCCACTTTAAGTGTAATGTCCTTATTCGACAACCTCACCAAATCACACACACACACACACACACACACACGAGTCCAGACCAGGCAAACAGTTACAATCAACCAATAATTTATTCTGGAACTCATGCTATGCAAATGCTGCTGAACCCTCTCCCATATGGTGACAATGGTGAAAAAACTGATCCTCCCCAAGTATGTCGGGTGAATTGCCCTCCTGAAAAGTACAAAACTGAGGATACCGACCATACACACAGGAAAAAGGTGACATTCCAGTAGATTCATGATTATTTAGGGCAAATAAAAAAGGAAAAGAGCCCACTCTTCCTGATTTTCATATACATAACAATGTAGGTACTCTTCCAGATTTCAATTCAAATGTTCATTTGCCCATTGAGGGTGGAACTCTGAGGAAGGAGATAGCTGAATCCCTAACCAAGAGCAAAAAGCTCTCCAGAATTTAGCAATAAATTGAGTCCTTCTATCCAAGGCAATTTATGAGGTACCTCCAATGAATTATAATAATTTCTTGGACAAAGACATAAGCTAGAATCTTGCCATTATTAAATCACAGAAGAGCAATAAAATGTGCCATTTTAGAAAACCTCTCAATAAGCACCAATCTAATATATAAAGCTGAATACTTGTGTATGTGTGTGTGTGTGTATGTGTGTATATACGGGATTGGCATCTACACCGTCGCAACTACAGCCGCAAAATTTTGCACAGTCACACGTCTGGACCCCGGGAGCGTCATAGGCTATGTTGTGAGGCGAAATTTTAACCCCGCGCATTCCAATTCAGCAAACAATTTTGCCCCTATCTACATAATGGGGAAAAAGTGACAGTTACCAGTTGACAGTTGTGAATGAGAGGGGCTTAATGATAGCGCCAAAGACTAACAGCACATACCAGCATATAGTCACTAAGATGGGGCCCCAACATGAGATATTCACCACGCACGGGGACACGTATACACACCACATGCACACAAAGAGTAACAGCAAGTGTATAGTCGCTAAGGTGCAGCCCCAACATTGGATACTCACCACGCACCCGAACAAACACACATACACCACAAAGAGACACACACAACACAGAGACACACACACACACCCCCAAGGGGACACACACACCCTATAGCGACACATGCACTCACCCCACAGGGACACACACCACAAAGAGACACACAAAACACAGACCCCCCCCACAAGGACACACACACATAGCCACCATATAGGGACACATGCACTGACCCCAGAGGGACACACACACACACACCACAAAGAGACACACACACACCACACAGACCCCCCCACAGGGACACATACACTCCCTATAGGTACACATGCACTCACTGCACAGGGACACACACACACACCACAAAGAGACACACACAACACAGAGACACACACATCCCACACAGACACCCCCCCACAGGGACACACACACATACACACCCTATAGGGACACATGCACTCACCCCACAGGGACACACACATACACACACACCACAAAGAAACACACACAACACAGAGACACAAACACACACACACCCCCCCCAAGGACACACATACACACCCTATAGTGACACATGCACTCACCCCACATGGACACACACACACACACACCACAAAGAGACACACACAACACACCACACCACACAGACCCCCCCACAAGGACACACACACATAGCCAACCTATAGGGACACATGCAGTCACCCCACAGGGACACACACACGCACACCACAAAGAGACACACACATACCACACAGACCCCTCCACAGGGACACATACACACATACACACCCTATAGGGACACATGCACTCAGCGCACAGGACACACACACACACCACAAAGGACACACACAACACAGAGAAACACACACCCACACAGACACCCCCACAGGGACACACACATACACACCCTATAGGGACACATGCACTCACCCCACAGGGACACACACACACACACAGACAGACACAGATGTGCACAAATCACCTCACACAACTCGCCTCATACGTGTGCTGTCTTTAATTTCCAAACATAAACATCAGATTAAAAACAGCCAATGTGCAACACATGTGCCATATAGGGAATTAAGGCAGATGTCAGTCATATGAGCTGTCTATTATGTGTATGTGTTAGGTAACATATACTGCCCGGCCAGGGGGAGGGTTTACTGTTGGCTGGAGATTTATTAGGCTGCCTATAGCAACCAATCACAGCAAAGCTTCTATTTTCTTACAGGTCATTAATATGACATATTCAAATTCCATTTTGTTATAGCTAACAGCAGTTATTTATTAACCCGGATGTAGCCGGGTACTACAGCTAGCCTAATATATAAAGCTGAACGTGTGTATATGTGTGTGTGTATATCCAGGATTGGCATCAACACCGTCGCAACTACAGCCACAAAATTTTGTACAGTCACACGTCTGGACCCCGAGAGCGTCAAAGGCTATGTTGTGAGGCGAAATTTTAACCCTGCACGTTCCAGTTCACCAAACAATTTTGGCCCTATCTACATACTGGGGAAAAAGGGAAAGGAAACGTGTGGGAGGAAAATCGACAGCTGTCAGCTACAGCTACAAAAATTTGCACAGTCACACGGCTGGACCCGGGAGCGTCATAGGCTATGTTGTGAGGCGAAATTTTAACCCTGCGCGTTCCAGTTCACCAAACAATTTTGCCCCTATCTACATAATGGGGAAAAAGTGAATGGAAAAGTGTTGGAGGAAAATCGACAGCTGTCAGCTATAGAGACAAAATTTTGCACAGTCACACGTCTGGACCCCGGGAGCGTCATAGGCTATGTTGTGAGGCGAAATTTTAACCCTGTGCATTCCAATTCACCAAACAATTTTGCCGTTATCTACATAATGGGGAAAAAGTGACAGTTACCAGTTGACAGTTGTGAATGAGAGGGGCTTAATGATAGCACCAAAGACTAACAGCACATACCAGCATATAGTTACTAAGGTGGGGCCCCAACATGAGACATTCAAAACACACGGGGACATGTATACGCACCACACGCACACAAAGAGTAACAGCAAGTGTATAGTCGCTAAAGTGCAGCCCCAACATTGGATACTCACCACGCACCCGAACAAACACACACACCAAGGGGACACACACACACTCTATAGCGACACAATGCACTCACCCCACAGGGACACACACACCACAAAGAGACACACATAACACAGACACATACACCACACAGACCCCCCCCACAGGACACACACACATAGCCACCCTATAGGGACACATGCACTCACCCCACAGGGACACACACACCACAAAGAGACACACACACATCACACAGACCCCCCCCACAGGGACACACACACATATACACCCTATAGGGACACATGCACTTACCTCTCAGGGACACACACACACACCACAAAGAGACACACACAACACAGACACACACACCCCACACAGACACCCCCGACAGGGACACACACACACATACACACCCTATAGGGACACATGCACTCACCCCACAGGGACACACACACACACACCACAAAGAGACACACACAACACACTCCCCTGAAAACACATCACTAAATTCAGAGGAAGGACCAGAGTGACCCTTGCCAACTCCAGAAATATATGTCCCTAAACTGAGTTATTTACCATATGCCCTCCACGTTACAATTTCCTGAGTTTGCTAATCAATAGTGGAGTTATGTAATGCTAACATTATGTAACTGGGGGCAAGGAGAAAGCCCACGCTTGGGAGTCCTCACTTAAGAGAGAGATACAGAGGGGAAAAATAAGTATTTGATACACTGCCAGTTTTACAAGTTTTTCCACCTACAAAGACTGGAGAGGTCTGCAATTTTTATCTATCATAACTACTGTTCAATTGTGAGAGACAGAATTTATTAAAAAAAATCAGAAAATCACATTGTAACTCAACGTTGCCAGGCAACAGCACCAAAACGGAAAAATCTAGATAAGATCTGCATGAGGAGTGGGCCAAAATCCCTGCTACCGTGTGTGCAAACTTTGCCTTGAACTAGAAGAAATCTCTGACCTCTGTAATTGCAAACAAAATTTTCTGCATTGCATATTAAGTTCTGTTTTCTATTGTATCAAATACTTATTTAATTCAATGAAATACAAATTAATTATATAAAAATGATACAATGTAATTTTCTGGATATTTTGTTTACATTATATCTCTCACAGTTGAAATGTACTTATTAAAAATCACAGACCTCTACATTCTTTGTAGGTGGGGAAAACTTTCAAAATCAGTAGTGTATCAAATACTTATTTTCCCTACTGTAATTATCTCAACCAAGGTACAGGATTCTGCATGAAAATTTAATTTACAAACCACTGAAAAGGTGACAAACCAACTGCACCTCCCCCAAAATGTTTCCATAAGGGGCAGTTTGGGCTCTAGTGACAGTGAAGAAAAGGCAGATTGATTCAGCGTGGCAGACTGAGCCTACTGCTGAACTGCTGATTTTAATTCAGCCACCTGAAGAGACAAGGTCTGCATTTTTCTCACCAGTGCAGCACCTGGATCTATGCTGAAGTGTAGTAAAGGTAACAGCCTGCTATATCATGATGTGACTACAGGATAGCATAAGACTATGGGCTCCTACTTTCAAGCTGTTGGGACACTAGGCTATCCCTGTTCTCAGGATTGCCCCTGATGGTGGGGTTGCCTGGGTCTCATACCTTGCTATGCTCCTTAATAAAAATAATCTGATTGCTCCCCACACACAGTGAAAAAAGGAGTAGAAGTGCAAGGGAAATCACAGACAAGACTAAGGCCGGCTTTATACCACGTGTGATCAGGCCCGGGGCTGTCCAGTGTAAACCTGACAGCCCCGGACCCGATTTGCAAACAGAAATGGAGGGCAAATATGCCATCTGGTCTGGTTTGCAGCCTGATTCAGCTGATAGCAGCCACAGCCGCAGCTGCTGCACTTTCAGGACATAGCCGCGGTCCTAGCGGTGCAAGTACGGTAACATTCCACCCAGACATGAAACTGGATGGCAGAGAGCTGCCATCCGGCTCCATCCGGCCCCCTAGGCTACTATGGGGCCAAAAACCTTGCCGTGGTGTGAAGCCAGCCTTAGACACCAATGTTACTATGACAGCTGGGGATGCTTGAGAATTCCGTTTATGAAAAGCTTTTCATGCAGATCTGTGTCCGGCCCTGAGTTCTTAACGGCTCATTTACATATTAAGAAAAAAGAGAATTTCCCAGGAATAATATCGGATTGCAGAAATCAAAGTATAATGTTATTCAACTTTCTATGCTTTTATAGATAGTTTAGGTGGGTCAATCCCACTGACTGATTCCCTCTAATGCGCAATTTGTACAATTTGGCTTTGAATCTCTAATTTCTGATATATGTGTTCACTTTTGGAGAAATTATTAGATATCATAGGGAATATAAGTTACAATCTTTCTCATGATGGTGTAATATTAGTGTCTTACCTGCTAGTACTTCTGATTGCCAGGAACATTAACAAATAACAATTAAGTATCACAATAAGTGGAATGAAGAAGACAAAGCAGCACAGCATCATAGTGTAACTTTTGTTTGCAGATGTAGATGTGACATAGTCCCATGTGCATGATATCATTAAACCCTCAGGCACATAAGAACCTAGTAAAGAAGAGTTAACAATTAATACACTGACACAGTAAACAAAAGAGATGCTACTTTAATATTTACATAGCATAATATTATTTCTAGAAAAGGAAAATTCATATTCTACCAAGACAAATACTGTAATCAGGTAGAATATTCCTTCCATACCATGAAGTTTAAGTTTGGAGTTAGGCTATGTTCACACTGTGCGTTTTAGATCCGTTTTTGCAGTGAACGCATCACTCAAATAGAATCCCAGCAAAGTCAATGAGTTGTCAAGTCTTGCTGTTCTGACAGGACATTTAAGATCTGCTGCATTTTTTCCCTTGAAAAGTGGTCTACCAAATGAATGAGTATGATAGTGTCTGTTGCGTTTTTCAGATCTGCTTTTCCCATTGAAACCATTGTATATGGGGAAAAAACGCACCACTAAAAGCAGATCAATAATGGATCAGACATGGATGATCCGTTTTCTAAAGCATTTTTTAGTTTTTTGAAAAGCTGATCCTCTTTCACAGCTGAAAGAGAGAGAAAAATGTCTTTCCCCCCCAAAAAAAAAAAAACAGATCAAAAATTAACTTAACCTTACTCAAACCTCTTGAGAGATGGGCAATTTTTTGCTTTTGCTATTTGTTTTTTTTCTGCCCTTCTTCCAGGTGCCATAATTTCTTATTTTTATGGTTTTTAGTTGCCAAAGTATGACCTGTTTTATTGCAAGGTGAGTTGTAGATTTCAATGACAACATTCATTTTGAAACAGAAAAAGATTCTAGAATAAGAGATACCATTCATTCATGAAAAACCTGAAATAATTCCAAGTGGGATGAAATGGAGTTTTTTGGCTTCCGTCTAACCCTGGACACAGGATAAGAATAGGGATGGGCGAATTCCTCGCTACTATTCGGGACTCGCCCGAATAGTAGCGGACTCGGGGGACTCGCTACTCGCCGAGTTTCCTTAGGAATTACTCGGGGGTAGCGAGTCCCTGTACGTTTGCAGTGTATCTATACAGATACACTACAAAAGTACCCTAAAAGTTAATTTAAGGGGTTAAAAAAAATAAACATTAATACTCACCTCCTGTACTCCTGTACCGGGACCGAAGACCTCCGGCTGTTACAGGACCTCCGAGACCACCGGGAGAAGATGGGGAAAAGGACCTTGCAGTTCAGCCAATCAGCATTCGGCTAGCGGTCACATGGATTTGTCATGTGACCGCAGTGCAGCCGCGTCACAACCCATGTGACCGCTAGCCGAATTCTGATTGGCTGAACTGCAAGGTCCTTTTCCCCATCTTCTCCCAGTGGTCTCGGAGGTCCTGTAACAGCCAGAGGTCTTCGGTACCGGTCCCGGTACATAAGGTACAGGAGTACAGGAGGTGAGTATTAATGTTTATTGTTTTTAACCCCTTAGATTAACTTTTAGGGTACTTTTGTAGTGTATCTGTATAGATACACTGCAAAAGTACAGGTTACTACTCGGACTCGCTGGACTCGCAACGAGTACCGAGTCTCGGACCCGGACTCAGAGTCCAGCGAGTCCGAGTATTTCAGGATTCGCCCATCCCTAGATAAAAACTGATTGTGTCTCTTACCACAAAAAAAACAGACCCTGCTCCTTTTGAGAGGGGTGGAGGTTTTCCCTCTGACCTGCATGGGCTCATGGGTATGGGCTGATGTCTCAGAAGGTAATGCAGGTATAAAGGCAGGATGTCTTGGAGCCATGGGACCTTTACCAAAATGGGCTGTCAATTTGCACTCCAAAGAGGCAGGGGTCTCATACATAACCAATGCTTCTTTTACCCTTATAGATAAACTCCTGAAAAACTGTTTTTTCAGGGTGGGATCATTTCACTGAGTATCTGTGGGCCAGTACCAAAATTGACCATGGTAATCCTCTGCAAAGAAATTCCCCTGTTGCAGAAAGCTGATTTTAGACTTGGTCAATGATGTCCTATCTGGATCATCATAGATGAGCCCGAGGGCCGAGAAAATCGGTTCACTGTAGGAAAAACAGATGAAACTGAGGGCAAGGAGAAAACCTATGCTTGGCACTCCTCACCTAAGAAAGAGACACAGTGGGGAAAAATAAGTATTTGATACACTGCAAAGTTTACAAGTTTTCCCACCTACAAAGACTGGAGAGGTCTGTAATTTTTATCTATCATAGGTGCCTTTATACGCCACAACCATGGGAGACATTTTTGATGGCGATTTGTCGCCCTGGAATTTTGCCGCCAAATTGCCTCCAAATTGCAGCGTGTAATGAGGTAATTTGCCGGCGATAAACCAAATGTTGCCTGGTTCTGATTAAAGAGCACTGCTCTGAAATCAGGCGACCAGAGCGAGGCGACATATCGCCGCCAAATTCCCGAAATACACGCTGCAATTAGGAGGGAAATTGGCGGCGATTATTCCAGGGCGACATATCACCGTCAAAAATGTCTCCCGTGGTTGTGGCGTATAAAGGTACCCATAAGTATACTGTGAGAGACTGAATCTATAAAAAAAAAAACAGAAAATCACATTATATGTTTTTATATAATCAAATTGTATTTTATTGCAGAAAAAAAAAAGCATTGATCACCTTCCAACCAGGAAGATTCTGGCTCTCACAGACTTATTAGTTTTGAACAGATCAGTTTGGGCACCAGAGGAGGGGATGTCATGAAAAAACTGTAGCAGAGGGAGTGTCATTGGTTTACGGTCATTGGCACAATGGCCCCTAAAGGCCTTAATGAAGTGAATAGCTTTGCTTCGTTTCTAGGCTAATTCAGTGCTTTTGTGTATTTATAGTGCCTTGGCAATAGTGATGTTATGATTCACAGGTGCTTGTTTTTAATATTCCATATTTTAATTTTCACTCTTTTTTCACTTTTTTAGGATAGAATGGGGCTACGCCAACTTCCTGGAACCTTTTTGAAATGGTGACTGCTATATTGGCATATATATCAACTGAGAGAGCTGTGCTGGCAGCACATTGGACTACAATAACCTGTCCCCATGTGGAATTTCTAAAGAACTGATATATGATTAAACTGCTCTAATTGTGATTTGGGGAATTAATGTGGGCCACTAAGTTCCCCCCTTTGTCCCTGTGTCCGGCTGTGGAGATCTTTACTGACCTGGTAATCAGGGATTTTGGACGGATCTCCACGGTCAGACAGCTAGAGATGGGCGAATCCTAAATTACTCGGACTCGCTAGACTGTAACGAGTCTGAGTCCAGGACTCGCTACTCGTTGCGAGTCTAGCAAGTCCAATGTAAATGAATGGGGAGGCGAGTATTGCAGCGATTCCTCTGCTGCCGGACCCTATAAGGGGTCTGGCAGCAGAGGAAAAACCTGCAAATCCCCATGTTATTCTTTTAAAGCCAGCAGCAAAAAGCCGCTGGCTTTTAAAGAATAATAAAAAAAAAAAAAAAAAGATTGAAGGGGGGAGGGGGGAAGGGGGGTCAGGGGGGGTGAGGGGGGAGAGGGGGGGTGCACCGGCCCGGCCGGCTACTTACCGCTGCCTCCGCCGCCGCTGCCGCCTCAGCCGCAGACTCGCTCCCCGAGTCTCTCTGCTTCTGTTTCCGGAGATTCCCGAATGGTGACAAGAGCAGTGAATAAATTAACTTGCGTCACTGCTCGGGAATCTCCGGAGCAGAGCGAGTCTGGCTGACAGCAGAGTTCAGCTCAGGTCCTAATGCCCTGAGCTGAACCCTGACTGTTTAGTCAGTTCTCAGCTCTGCTACATCCCTGTCTGTCTAAGCACAGACAGGGAAGTAGCAGAGCTGAGATTGCGTTTTGGACTACGTCGGACGGAAGAGGATTTTTAAAATAAAGATGGAGTCCCTAATGGCTTTTTTGTTTTATTTTTAATAAAAAATTTTCTCTGTGTTTTTTTTTTTATATTGATTACTGGAAATTCATGGCGGTCATGTCTAATATTGGCGTGACCGCCATAAATTTCGGGCTTAGGGCCAGCTGATAATACAAAGCTGGCCCTAACCCCTTAATTACCCAGTGAGCCATTGCCACCAGGGCCACTGGAAGAGCGGGGTTCAGCGCCAAAAGATGGCGCTTCAATGAACGCGCCATCTTCTGGGGCGGCTGCGGGCTGCAATTTGCAGCGGGGGGTGCCCAGACAGCTTGGGCCTCCCTGCGCTGCGGATTCCAGCCCCCAGCTGCTTAGCTGTACCTGGCTAGACATAGAAATTGCGCGGAGCCCCATGAAATTCATGAAATAATAAAAAAAGGGGGCTCGCCTATATTCTTGTGTCTGGCCAGGTACAAATAGGCACCTGGGGGTTGGGGGCAGCCCGTCGCTGCCTGCTGTATCTGGCTGGTTCCAGAAATACGGCGAAGCCCACGTGAAATTTTTCTGAAAAATCCATAAAACAATCCTAAAAAAGGGACTGCCTCTTTATTAACCCCTCCACCATGGTCGAGGGGTTAGTAAAGATGCAATCCTTTTTTAGGATTGTTTTATAGATTTTTTTTAAAAAAAAATTACGTGGGCTTCGCCGTATTTTTGTAACCAGCCGGATCCAGCAGGCAGCGACGGGCTGCCCCCAACCCCCAGGTGCCTATTTGTACCTGGCCGGACACAAGAATATAGGCGAGCCCTTTTTTTTATTATTTCATGAATTTCATGAAATAATAAAAAAAAAAATGCGTGGGGCTCCGCGCAATTTCTATGTCTAGCCAGGTACAGCTAAGCAGCTGGGGGCTGGAATCCGCAGCGCAGGGATGCCCAAGCTTTCTGGGCACCCCCCGCTGCAAATTGCAGCCCGCAGCCGCCCCAGAAGATGGCGCATTCATTGAAGCGCCATCTTCTGGCGCTGAACCCCGCTCTTCCAGCGGCCCTGGTGGCATTGGCACGCTGGGTAATAAAGAGGTTAGGGCCAGCTTTGTATTATCAGCTGGCCCTAAGCCCGAAATTTATGGCGGTCACGCCAATATTAGACATGACCGCCATGAATTTCCAGTACTCAATATAAAAAAAAAACACAACACAGAGAAAAATTTTTTATTAAAAATAAAACAAAAAAGACATTAGAGACTCCATCTTTACTCCAAAAATCCTCTTCCGTCCGACGTAGTCCAAAAACGACATCTTCACTGCCACAACCCTGTGCATACATATACATATCTATGCACAGGGAGTGAGCAGGCTGAGAACTATCTCAGCTCTGCTACATCTCTGTGTAGGCGGGCTCTAGGACCCTGGAGCTGCCGCAGCCCGCAAGTCCCAGAGCCCAGCACACAGCACATAGCAGAAGCCGGAAGAGAGGTAAGGAGCATTTCTCCCCCCTCTCTTCCTTCACTCCCTGCGGACTCGTTACTGACTGCGAGTAATCCCTGAGATTACTCGCAGTGTAACGAGTCGGGCGAATCCCTTACTACTCGGCGAGTACCGAGTAGTAACGAGTAGATTCGCCCATCCCTACAGACAGCGAGATAATTTGACTAAAAATCTGAGACAAGCCTTGATTCAGCTGGCGAATCTCGATGATCTCGTAATTAAACCAGCAGACAAGGGGTGGCCAAAAAGTTTATACGAAAAAGAAGCCAATAGACAACTACGTAATAAGGAAACTTACCTTAGACTGCCATCTTCATCTCTAAAGGCTTTCTCAGGTGAACTGGAGACCATCCTTTTTGATGCCTTCACACAGGGAATAATACCCAAAAAATGTATGACGTACCATGGGTGTACCCAGGATCAAAACTAGGGGGGGCAAGCCATGGTCGTTACTGCCTCCTATGGTACTCTGTCACACCAGCCCGAACGTCATATCTGGCCCGGTGCATTGTGGGGGCTGATCACATGTTCGGCCGGGCTCCGGCACATGCCCAGTGCACATATTGAAGCTGCCCGTACATGTTATAAGCCCCCCTATGTATAGGACCGGATATGACGTTCTGGCCGGTGCGTCAGAGTACCACAGGAGACGGGAGTTTCAAAAAGAGGTGGAAACAACAGAAGGAACGCTGATGCCCTTTAAAGGGAACCTATACTGGACAACATGTGCTCATTACATACACATCATACATGTTTGGTGTTTTTTACACAGAGACACAAGCCACACACATATACACAAAAGCCAAACACACAGAGACACAAGCCATATATACACACAGACAGACAAAATCCACACACAGACAAGCCACAAGCTACACACATAAACACAAGCCACACACATGCCACAAACCGACACATAGACACAAGCCGCACACACGCCACACACAGACACAAGCCCACACACAGGCACAAGCCACATACAAGCCCACACAGACACAAGCCAACACACACAGAGACACAAGCCACATACACACAGTCCACACACACACACCACACACAGACACAAACTGACACACAGACACAAGCTGCACACACGCCACACACAGACACAAGCCCACACACAGGCACAAGCCACACACAGACACAAGCCACATACACACAAGCCACACACACAAGCCACACACAGAGAGACAAGCCACACACACAAGCCACACACAGAGAGACAAGCCACACACACAATCCACACATAAGCCCCGCACACACATAGACACACAAGTAACACACAGACAAATGCCACACACAGACACATACACAGGCCACAGACACAGAGACAAGTCACACACAGAGATGGAAGCCACACACACAGAGACACAAGCCACACACACACAGAGAGACACAAGCGACACAGACACAAGCTACACACAGCCACAAGCTATACATACAGACACAAGCCACACACACAGACACAAGCCACAGACACACAATCCACGCACACACACAACACACAAATAAATGCCAAACACATGCACAGGCCACACACACAGACACAAATCACAGACACAGAGACACAAGCCACAGACACAGAGACACATGCCACAGACACAGAGACACATGCCACACACACAGACACAAGCCACACACACAGAGACACAAGCCACACACACAGACACAAGCCACACACACAGACACAAGCCACAGACACACAATACACGCACACACACAGCACACAGATAAATGCCAAACACATGCACAGGCCAGCCCACACACACAGACACATATACACACACACATACACCCACACATGTATACACAGACACACACATTTATATACACATATACACACTGTACACACACACCCGCACACACACATATACACAGACACACACACATATATGCACACTGTACACACACATATATACACACACACATACTGTATATACACACACATTTATATAAACATATACATACTGTACACATCTACACATATATATACACACAAATACACACAGTACACACACACACACATATATATACATATATACACAGACACACATTTATATACACGTATACATACTGTACCACACCTATATATATGCACATATATACACAAAGACACACATTTATATACACACTGTACACACACCCCCCACACATATATAAATACACACATACACACTGTACAAATATATATACACACATACACAATGTACACACACACACACACACACATATAAACAGACACACACACATATATACTGTATATACATATACACACTGCACATACACATATATACACACATAGACATATAAGCACAGACTTACACATGCACACATACACACATATTAGCAGGTTTTTGTTCTTTCCTTACCAGTGATGATCCTCTCTGAGTCTGGAGGGAAGGAAAGTGCAGGGCAGCTGTGTAACTTCACAGGAGACCGCGGCATTGTCTACCATGTGTGATGTGGCTGGGCACATGTAATGCCAGCCAGAGCAGCCCATCGCCCACTTCCCCCTGCATTCTAGCCCCCTCCCTCCTCCTTTCAGCACAGAAAGGAGATAAGCAATGCTCTGCAGGCTGCGGTCTGGAGAGTATCGCATACTAATTAGCCATGTGGTGGCTTTCCTGATCCCTTCTTGGGGGGGGGGGCTTCTGCCCCCCCCTGCCCCACGCTGGGTACGCCCATGTGAAGGACTAATAGTAAGGGAAGCTAGGATCCCCACTATGTACTTCATCCCTAAAATTCACAAGAATGTAATGGAGCCCCCAGGAATTCCTATAGTCTCTGGCTTGGGTGGGCTGTATGACCCTGTCTGTAAATTCATCGACTACTATTTTAAGCCCTTGGTGCAGTTGTTACCTTTGTATGTCAAGGATACCACTGATGTACTGAAGAGAATTGATGGTATTGTGCTTGAGCCTGACATGCTGCTGGTTACAGCAGATGTTGAGGCCTTGTATACTTCCATCAGTCATGACCAGGGTTTAACAGCGGTACGCTTCTATCTTGGGATGAGCAACTGGGACGGCCAAACAGTTGAGCTGGTCCTTGAACTCCTTCAGTTCGTCCTCAGACACAACTTTTTTGTTTTCAGGGACATCTACTATGTGCAGAAGATAGGCACGGCGATGGGTGCGGCTTGCGCGCCATCCTACTCAAATCTCTTTCTCGGATTCTAGGAGAGGGAGTTGTTTGGGGGTGGTGGCGCACTGGCCGTATCCCAGGTGCAGATTTTGCTAAGATACATAGATAATGTCCTCTTCATCTGGCAAGGTGGTGAGGTCGGGCTCGGGGACTTCATGGACCAGCTCAATCAGAATGATATGAATTTGAGGCTGATGCATGCGTGCAGTGCGGAGACTGTGGACATTCTGGATATTAAAACACGATGTGACCACACGGGTCTTTTACAGAGTGAAGTATTCAGGAAGCATGTGCTCATTACATACACATCATACATGTTTTTTACACAGAGACACAAGCCACACACATATACACAAAAGCCAAACACACAGAGACACAAGCCATATATACACACAGACAGACAAAATCCACACACAGACAAGCCACAAGCTACACACATAAACACAAGCCACACACACATGCCACAAACCGACACATAGACACAAGCCGCACACACGCCACACACAGACACAAGCCCACACACAGGCACAAGCCACATACAAGCCCACACAGACACAAGCCAACACACACAGAGACACAAGCCACATACACACAGTCCACACACACACACCACACACAGACACAAACTGACACACAGACACAAGCTGCACACACGCCACACACAGACACAAGCCCACACACAGGCACAAGCCACACACAGACACAAGCCACATACACACAAGCCACACACACAAGCCACACACAGAGAGACAAGCCACACACACAAGCCACACACAGAGAGACAAGCCACACACACAATCCACACATAAGCCCCGCACACACATAGACACACAAGTAACACACAGACAAATGCCACACACAGACACATACACAGGCCACAGACACAGAGACAAGTCACACACAGAGATGGAAGCCACACACACAGAGACACAAGCCACACACACACAGAGAGACACAAGCGACACAGACACAAGCTACACACAGCCACAAGCTATACATACAGACACAAGCCACACACACAGACACAAGCCACAGACACACAATCCACGCACACACACAACACACAAATAAATGCCAAACACATGCACAGGCCACACACACAGACACAAATCACAGACACAGAGACACAAGCCACAGACACAGAGACACATGCCACAGACACAGAGACACATGCCACAGACACAGAGACACATGCCACACACACAGACACAAGCCACACACACAGAGACACAAGCCACACACACAGACACAAGCCACACACACAGACACAAGCCACAGACACACAATACACGCACACACACAGCACACAGATAAATGCCAAACACATGCACAGGCCAGCCCACACACACAGACACATATACACACACACATACACCCACACATGTATACACAGACACACACATTTATATACACATATACACACTGTACACACACACCCGCACACACACATATACACAGACACACACACATATATGCACACTGTACACACACATATATACACACACACATACTGTATATACACACACATTTATATAAACATATACATACTGTACACATCTACACATATATATACACACAAATACACACAGTACACACACACACACACATATATATACATATATACACAGACACACATTTATATACACGTATACATACTGTACACACCTATATATATGCACATATATACACAAAGACACACATTTATATACACACTGTACACACACCCCCCACACATATATAAATACACACATACACACTGTACAAATATATATACACACATACACAATGTACACACACACACATATAAACAGACACACACACATATATACTGTATATACATATACACACTGCACATACACATATATACACACATAGACATATAAGCACAGACTTACACATGCACACATACACACATATTAGCAGTGTTTTGTTCTTTCCTTACCAGTGATGATCCTCTCTGAGTCTGGAGGGAAGGAAAGTGCAGGGCAGCTGTGTAACTTCACAGGAGACCGCGGCATTGTCTACCATGTGTGATGTGGCTGGGCACATGTAATGCCAGCCAGAGCAGCCCATCGCCCACTTCCCCCTGCATTCTAGCTCCCTCCCTCCTCCTTTCAGCACAGAAAGGAGATAAGCAATGCTCTGCAGGCTGCGGTCTGGAGAGTATCGCATACTAATTAGCCATGTGGTGGCTTTCCTGATCCCTTCTTGGGGGGGGGGCTTCTGCCCCCCCTGCCCCACGCTGGGTACGCCCATGTGAAGGACTAATAGTAAGGGAAGCTAGGATCCCCACTATGTACTTCATCCCTAAAATTCACAAGAATGTAATGGAACCCCCAGGAATTCCTATAGTCTCTGGCTTGGGTGGGCTGTATGACCCTGTCTGTAAATTCATCGACTACTATTTTAAGCCCTTGGTGCAGTTGTTACCTTTGTATGTCAAGGATACCACTGATGTACTGAAGAGAATTGATGGTATTGTGCTTGAGCCTGACATGCTGCTGGTTACAGCAGATGTTGAGGCCTTGTATACTTCCATCAGTCATGACCAGGGTTTAACAGCGGTACGCTTCTATCTTGGGATGAGCAACTGGGACGGCCAAACAGTTGAGCTGGTCCTTGAACTCCTTCAGTTCGTCCTCAGACACAACTTTTTTGTTTTCAGGGACATCTACTATGTGCAGAAGATAGGCACGGCGATGGGTGCGGCTTGCGCGCCATCCTACTCAAATCTCTTTCTCGGATTCTAGGAGAGGGAGTTGTTTGGGGGTGGTGGCGCACTGGCCGTATCCCAGGTGCAGATTTTGCTAAGATACATAGATAATGTCCTCTTCATCTGGCAAGGTGGTGAGGTCGGGCTCGGGGACTTCATGGACCAGCTCAATCAGAATGATATGAATTTGAGGCTGATGCATGCGTGCAGTGCAGAGACTGTGGACATTCTGGATATTAAAACACGATGTGACCACACGGGTCTTTTACAGAGTGAAGTATTCAGGAAGCCTACATCTACAAACTCGCTACTGCATGCGTCGTCTAGTCATCATCATTCAACTATCAATGCCGTCCCAGTTGGCCAATTCCTAAGAGTGTGACGGATCTGTTCATCTGATGTGGACTTTGAACGCAGGAGAACTAAGGTTACGGTTCCAGGCCAGGGGCTATAGCAATCGTTCTATAAAAAAGGCCTACCATAGGGCGAAACACACACAACGTGATAAGTTATTGCAACCCTCGCTAAGGTCAACCAATGATGTAGGGATTAGGTTTATTTCCACCTTCAATGACAAGTGGGGGAGATGAGGAAAATCTTAGATAGACATTGGGACATCTTAAAAAATTATTCTTTTCTATCAAAACATGTGTTGGAATATCCTCAAATGACTTGTAGACGGAGCAGAAACCTCAAAGACATCCCAGTTGATAGTCACTACATCCCTGAGGTAAGGACACCGTTTGGGAAGCGGCCGAAAGTGGTGGGCTGCTTCTCATGTGGTGACTGTGTTTCATGTAAAAATGTGATGAGGATTAATAAATTTCAAAGTGTGGATGGGAGATTGGAGTTTCCGATCCACAGTTATATCTCATGCACATCAAGTCAAGTCATTTATTATGCCACATGTGGATGTCCCAAGGTCTATATAGGTCTAACCTCCAGGCAGATGAGGTGCGAATACGTGAACATGTCCGCGATATTATCGCAGCTAAAGAGGTTGAGGATGTAGCGGTTTTAAAAACTATTCTGTGTCAGTTTAAAACGCATCAAAATTGCAATCCAAAAACCTTTAAGGTTAGAGGGATTGAACAGATCAGATTGGGCACCAGAGGAGGGGATGTCATGGAAAAACTGCAGCAGCGGGAGTGTCATTGGATTACGGTCCTTGGCACAATGGTCCCTAAAGGTCTTAATGAAGTGAACAGCTTTGCTTCGTTTCTAGGATAATTCAGTGCGTTTGTGTATTTATAGTGCCTTGGCAATAGTGATGTTATGATTCACAGGTGCTTGTTTTTAATATTCCATATTTTAATTTTCACTCTTTTTTCACTTTTTTCAGATAGAACAGGCTACGCCTACTTCCTGGAACCTTTTTGAAATGGTGACTGCTATATTGGGATATATATCAACTGAGAGAGCTGTGCTGGCAGCATATTGGACTACAATAACCTGTCCCCATGTGGAATTTCTAAAGAACACATATATGATTAAACTGCTCTAATTGTTATTTGGGGAATTAATATGATACATATCGGATAGTTGTGATGGGTAATGTGTGTGAGATATTGTCATCCTGCTGCCCTAATGATGTGGGAATATTTAACCAGGTCACTATGTAGATTGGGGGGTTCCCCACATGTGGGACAGGATTAGCGGTGCAATGGCAGGTGAAGGGGTTAACTATGTCTAGCACACACTGGGTTGATGATGATCTCTCAGCAGCCTCCATTCTCAGCCATTCAGGTGTTAAGTGCGCAGAGCGTGCCGCTTCGCCGACCCGCTGCCCGCCCACCTCCGTCTCCATGGCTACAGTTTAAGCAGTAGTATGCGCGGCCATGACGGAGCTGGGCAAGGTGGACTGTCTGTATGTGTGCGGCGCGCATGCGCCAAAGGTAGCTCTAATTGGTCGAGAATTACCATGTGAAATGTCACATGGTACAAAAGGGGACAGAATACCGTCGTAGCCACGCCCCCTGACAAAGCCACATTGCAAAACGACGTAGGGGATGCACGGAGAGACCCTGCAGCACGAGCTGGTATGACTAATCTGTAGTGTTTAACACTGACTGCGGGCTCTGGGCTGCCTTGATGGGAATAGGTAACCTGTGGCAGGATAGATGGGAATTGATAGGAGGTTCCACAGAGGTGGTATTATTGATGTATTGGCACTTTAACCTAATGGAGTAAACTATGCTCTTTAGCAGGGATTGATATTTCAGCATCATTATATGTAGATTATGAGCTGATCACCCTTTTTATTGCTGTGAGAAGTGTTTAATTCATTTTAAGTCTGTTAATTGACCATTGTATACCTCCTTTTGTTATAAGACTGTATGAATCCCTGTTTTGCCTGTCAAACATGTAAGAGCCACATGTCATCATGTATTTTTTTAGCCATCCAATGCACCCTGCATGCATCAGTCCGCTCTGCTGCTTGACCACACAGACACAGTGACAGAACATCAGCTGATCGGGAAAGCACGCCCCAGCCCCAAAGGCGCCAACCTGACAGAAGAGGAGATCTGTGGCGTCTTGATCACGCTCCCAGATCTACCTCCACAGCGAGGAGAGAGACCGAACGCCAAATAGAGGAGAATTTAACTATAAGGCAACAAGTAAGTGCCTAAACAGGGGGAGAATTAAGCTGTCAGCAGCAGCAGTGACTGAAAGATATATTGTACATTTCAGAGAGGAGAGATAGAAACTAAAAGGAGGAGAGAATGAGAGACCGCATTGAATGTAATCCAACACAAAGGTATAGAAAAGTCAAACTATGACCACTGCTGTAGAGAAATAACGTCAATGATAAGGCAATATTGTGATTGCAGAAAGAAATAAGGACAACACTAACCACACCAAGGCAAAAAAGACAGTTATACCATACAGGTGAGAACAAAGAAGAATACTTCCAAATCCTGGTAATAAGCAGGGTAAATTACAAACTGAATAATTGCAGGTTGACACTTAAGCAACAAAGCAAGATGATCATTACAAAAGGAAAGAACCCCAGCAATATAACAAAGGTAAATTAATTAACATATACAGGAAGCCAAAAAAAATCAAGGGGTACAACAGTAATACACTTATATTTATATTACAGGCATACAGAGAGGGACAACGGGAGGAAGCACCAGAAGGAGGAACTCATACTACTGTATCAAGATCCCTCGTAACCCAAAAAATCTAGTTTTAAAAAAAACCTTTATAAAAATATTTTTTGCATGCTATGATTAATTGTTTTTAAAATTTTAAAATTGTTTTAAAGAAGTTCAATAAAATTCCCAAGAAAGGGTTATATCAATACACTGTTATTAATAGACATCGAGACCAAGAACAATCTATAGACTAAAAGAGAAAGGTTCCACCCTCTAGCCAGATTGTGCGCTTAACCCATATATATATGTATATACAGAAGTTGGATATATATGAATAAAGTTTGTAAAACAATACATAAATAAATGTTTATTTTTGTTACAATTTTCTAAAATTTGTAGCATTTTCATTGTCCCATCAACTAAGCTGTTTGAGGGCTTGTTTTTTGTGTTACTTTGCTTTGTTGGGATACTGTAGATGTAATGTTTTGATCACTTTTTATTTTATTTAGCCTTGGAGACTTGTATCTGTGATCCTTTGATCACTTCATGTATATACAAGTGCATCTCAATAAATTAGAATACAGTCCCTGACAAAAGTTATGTCACTCATCCATGTTATGTAAATAAAAGCTTATAACCTGACGTTAAATTCATCCATTGGTTTTATAAATTACTCTTTTGAAAGCTGAAACCCTCCCAAATGTGGTTTGAGTTAGGAAAATAAATTGCCATCAATGCTGAAATATTGATCATTTAATGAACACAGAATGGTCAGATTTTGGCAAGACTGGTCATATAATGCACCCAATCCTAGTTTACATCCTCACCTGTGCTCCGTAAATGATCGGTTAATTAGTGGGTGTGTATAGAAAGAAACCCAGCACCCCAGACCTTCACTTGAACTGCAACTTGAGCTCTGACAACATGCCAAAAATCCACCCTGCGACCAAAGCCTTGATTATCAAGAGGCTGAAGACCATATCCACTGCAGAGGTGGCTGGCACCTTTAATGTGTCTCAGCATTAAGTACAAAGAATTAAAAAAAGATTTGAAGAGACTGGAGATGTGTTTGACAAGCCTAGGTCCAGCAGACCCCGCAAAACAACTGCTCAGGAGGAATGTTTGTTGATTTGATAATCCAAAGCAAGCCCCTTTTCCACTGCAGCAGAGCTCCAACAGGCCTGGTCACCTCAAGTCCCTGTGTCAACTAGAACAGTTTGCAGGATTCTGTCTTGAAATGGCCTCTATGGTCGAATTAGTGCCCAGAAGCCAGCACTAAACAAAAGGCAAATAAAAAACCGTGTGGCATTTGCGAAGTCCCACAGCCTGCTAAACAGATGGATGCTGGAAAACTGGCAGAAGGTGGATTTCTCTGATGAATCTTCAGTAAAATTGCACCACAGCTGCCGCAAATACTGCAGGAGACCTACTGGAGCCCGTATGGTTCCAAATTTGGTGGTGGAATCATGGTCTGGGGTTACATTCAGTATGGGGGTGTGCAAAACATTTGCAAGGTGGAAGGCAATATTAATAGCCTAAAATATCAAGAAGTTCAAAATTGCAGAGGGTGGACGGTGTATACGGACCTGAGCTGCGTAGACCAGAAAGATCAGACAGTGCTCATCATTATAGTGTTTATTTCCGATGCATTTCTGAGTTAGTCCCAACTCCTTCCTCCGAAACGCGTTGGAAATAAACACTATAATGATGAACACCGTCTGATCTTTCTGGTTTATGCAGCGCAGGTCCGTATACACCTCTGCAATTTTGAACTATGTTGACCGTTGTGGTGTGGATCCTTGCAGCAGCTATTACCTTTTGTCCTGATGCGGTTGTGTGCTACACAACCCCTTCAGGTGAGTGACTAATTTAGTCCACCTTTTTATCAATGATAAGACCCTATTGTGCTTCTCTCTCACTTTTCTAGTTTTGATGATTTAAAATATCAAGACGTATTAGCTACCTCTTACATTCCAAATCATAAAATTCAGCAGCAGGATGGTGCTCCATCTCATCCATCCATCTCTACAACAAAGTTCCTCCAGGCAAAAAAGATCAAGGTTCTCAAGGACTAGCCTGCCCAGTCACCAGACATTAACATCATTGAGCATGTTTGATGTAGGATGAAAGAGGAAGCTTGGAAGACAAAACCAAAGAATGTAGATGAACACTGTAAGACTGCATTCTTTGCTATTCCTGATGACTTCATTAGTAAATTGCATGAATCATTGTTGAACCGCATGGATGCAGTCCTTCAAGCTCATGGAAGTCACACAAAATATTAAATATGACTCTAATAGCACCACAACTTCATTCACCAATGTTATGCAACATATATTTGTATTTTAAGTTAATTATTTGTTTGAATGTGACATTACTTTCCGTGGGCGACAAAACGTTTGTCTTGCCAAAATCTGACCATTCTGTGTTCATTAAATGATCAATATTTCAGCATTGATGCCAATTTATTTTCTTAACCTAAACCACATTTGGGAGGGTTTCAGCTTTCAAAAGAGTAATTTATACAACCAATGACTAAATTTAACATCATGTTATAAGCTTTTATTTACATAACATGTAGAAGCGACATAACTTTTGTCAGGGACTGTATCATCAAAAAGATAATTTATTTCAGTAATTAAATAGAAAAAGTGAAATGCATATATTATATAGAGTCATTACAGAGTGATCTATTTCAAGTGTTTATTTATGTTAATGTTGGTGATTATGGCTTACAGCCAATAAAAACCCTAAAGTCATTACCTCAAAAAATGTGAATAATTATTACAAAACACCTGCAAATGCTTACTAAATGTTTAAAATGGTCCCTTAGACTGGTTCAGTAGGCTACACAATCATTGGGAAGACTGCTGACTTTACAGATGTCCAGAAGTCATTGACACACTCCACAAAGAGGGTAAGCCACAGAAGGTCATTGCTAAAGAAGCTGAATGTTCACAGAGTGTTGTATCCAATCGTATTAACCCCTTCACCCCCAGGACTATTTTGACCCTAATGACCAGGCCATTTTTGTCAATTCTGACCAGTGTCCCTTTATGAGGTAATATCTCTGGAACGCTTCAACGGATCCTAGCGATTCTGAGAATGTTTTTTTCATGACATATTGGGCTTCATGTTAGTATTACAATTAGGTCGATAATTTTTGCGACAATTTGTGAAAAAAATCAAAAATTTAGCAAAAACTTTTAAAATTTTCCAATTTTCAAATTATGAATTTTTATTCTGCTAAATCAGAGAGGTATGTGACACAAAATAGTTAATAAATAACCTTTCCCACGTGTCTGCTTTACATCAGCACAATTTTGGAAAAAAAAAATTTTGTTCGGAAGTTATAAGGGTTCAAAGTTCATCAGCAAGTTTTCATTTTTCCAGCAAAATTTACAAAACCATTTTTTTTGTGACCACATCACATTTGAAGTTCCTTTGAGGGGTTTACATGACAGAAAACACCCAAAAGTGACACCATTCCAAAAACTGGACCCCTCAAGCTACTGAAAACTACATTCAAGAAGATTATTAACCCTTCAGGTGCTTCACGGGAACTAAAGCAAAGTGGAAGGAAAAAATAGTCATTGTAATTTTTCCAACAAAAATGTTCTTTTAGCCTCAATTCTTTCATTTTCACATGGGCAACAGGATAAAATGGATCCTAAAAATTGTTGGGCAATTTCTCCTGAGTACATCGATATCTCATATGTGGTCATAAACCACTGTTTGGGCGCACGGCAGAGCTCAGAAGGGAAGGAGCGCAATTTGACTTTTGGAGCTAATTTTCCATTCAAAAAGTCAAATGGCGCTCCTTCCCTTCTTAGCCCTGCTGTGTGCCCAAACAGTGGTTTATGACCACATATGAGGTATTGGTGTACTCAGGAGAAATCGCCCAACAATTTTTAGGATCCATTTCTGTTCCCCATGTGAAAATGAAAACATTTAGGCTAGGGCTGGGCGATTAATCGAATTAATTCGATTAATTCGCCCCCTGCTGTGGCCACGATTGTAGTTTTCTTACAAATCGTGTAATTCGATTTAAAATGGCGGCATTTCCGGTCCGGCGTCACCTGGCACACTGCGGTGCGCTCTTCCTCCTCCCCGGCCGGCGCTGGACTGGCTCGGACACTGGGGGCCGCCGACCTCCGCCTCCTCCCCGGCCGGCGGTGACAAGCAGCACAGCAGAGCGCAGCATGGCTCCGGTCCTGGTCCGCCCCGCCCCCTGGCAGCAGTTAACACCCCCCGGGCACGTCGCGCTGTGGTTGACGTCACCCGGTGGGCCGTCACCCGGAGTCACGGAGAGGAGAAGAGGAGCCGAGGTTAGGAGCTGCTGACTGCTGTGGCCTGCCTCCTCCTCCTGAGTCCCGACTCCTGACTCAGATTGAGTCGTCTGGGTCCCGGTCCGTCCTAGGCTAGCTGCGCCTACAATTCTACTCCCTACTCCTAATAAAGTAACAAGTAACGCTAAACAGGCGTGGGAGGGGGGGTTTATGTGGAGGGGGGTTTATGTGGAGGGGGGTTTATGTGGAGGGGGGTGGGTGGGTGGGTGCCTGTGGGAGTTATGAGGTGTATATATATCTACATCAGGGCAGGTGCAGGCACACTATGAGGTGTATATATGATATATACACCTCATAGTGTGTGTGCCTGTCTGATGTATACATATAAACACCTCAAAGTGTGCCTGCCTGAGGTATAAATATATATATTTATATCACACATACATACATACACACACACACACACACACACACCTCAGTCAGGCACACTTTGAGGTGTATATATGTATACATCAGACAGTGAAACACATAATACACAGAGCACAGCTGTATATAGATGACTGTCATCTATATACAGCTGTGCTGTGTGTGCAGCCTGTGCGTGCTCTATATACAGCCCAGTGCACTGTGTATACTGTGTGTATGATATATACTGTGTGTATGATATATACTGTTTGCTGTGTGTATGATATATACTGTGTGTATGATACTGTATATACTGTGTGTATGATACTGTATATACTGTGTGTATGATATATATAGTATATACTGTGTGTATGATATATATAGTATATACTGTGTGTATGCTGTATACACTGTGTGTATGCTGTATACACTGTGTGTATGCTGTATACATATATAAAAAAAAAAATCGAGATTTAAATCGAAAATCGTCCATAGGTTTTAAAAAAATCGATTTTTTCCAAAATCGCCCAGCCCTAATTTAGGCTAAAAGAAAATGTTTTTCAGTCAAATTGTTAGCGGACACCATGTTGTATTTGGAGAGCCCCTGTGTGCCCTAATTTAGGCTAAAAGAAAATGTTTTTCAGTCAAATTGTTAGCGGACACCATGTTGTATTTGGAGAGCCCCTGTGTGCCTAAACATTGAAGCTCCTCCACAAGTGACCCCATTTTGGAAACTAGACCCCCCAGGGAACTTATCTAGATGGGTTGTGAGCATTTTGAACCTCCAGGTGCTTCACAAATTAATCTGTAAAAATGAAAAAAGAATTTGTTTGTGGAAAAAAAGTACTTTTTCATTTTTACGGATGAATTTGTGAAGCACCTGGGGATTCAAAATGCTCACCTCCCATCTAGATAAGTTCCCTGGGGGCTCTAGTTTCCAAAATGGGGTCACTTGTGAGGGAGCTCCAATGTTTAGGCACACAGGGGCTCACCAAACGCGACATTGTGTCCGCTAACAATTCGACTGAAAAATTAGCTCTAATTATTAGCGGACACCATGTCGTGTTTGGAGAGCCCCTGTGTGCCTAAACATTGGAGCTCCCACACAAGGGACCCCATTTTAAAAACTAGACCCCCCAGGGAACTTATCTAGATGGGTGGTGAGCACTTTGAACCCCCAGGTGCTTCACAAATTGATCCGTAAGAAATAAAAAGTACTTTTTTTTCACAAACTTTTCTTTTTTCATTTTCACGGATCAATTTGTAAAGCACCGGGGGGTTCCAAGTGCTCACTATGCATCTAGATATGTTCATTGGGTGGTCTAGTTTCCAAAATGGGGTCACTTGTGGGGGAGCTCCAATGTTTAGGCACACATGGGCTCTCCATACGCGACATGGTGTCCGCAAACTATTGGAATTGTTAGCGGACACCATGTAGCGTTTGGAGAGCCCCTGTGTGCCTAAACATTGGAGCTTCCCCACAAGGGACCCCATTTTGGAAACTAGACCCCCCAGGGAACTTATCTAGATGGGTGGTGAGCATTTTGAACACCCCGATGCTTCACAAAATAATCTGTAAAAATGAAAAAAGAACATTTTTGTGGAAAAAAAGTACTTATTCAATTTTACAGATGAATTTGTGAAGCACTAGGGGGTTCAAAATGCTCACAACCCATCTAGATAAGTTCCCTGGGAGGTCTAGTTTCCGAAATGGGGTCACTTGTTGGGGAGCTCCAATGTTTAGGCACACAGGGGCTCTCCATACCCAACATGGTGTCCGCTAACAATTGGAATTATTAGCGGACACCATGTCGTGTATGGAGAGCCCATGTGTGCCTAAACATTGGAGCTCCCGCACAAGTGACCCCATTTTGGAAACTATACCCCCCAAGGAATGCATCTAGATGCACAGTGAGCACTTTGAACCCCCAGGTGCTTCACAAATTGATCCGTAAGAAGGAAAGGTACTTTTTTTCACATTATTTTCTTTTTTCATTTTCACGGATCAATTTGTAAAGCACCTGGGGGTTCCAAGTGCTCACTATGCATCTAGATATGTTCATTGGGTGGTCTAGTTTCCAAAATGGGGTCACTTGTGGGGGAGCTCCAATGTTTTGGCACACAGGGGCTCTCCATACACGACATGGTGTCCGCAAACTATTGGAATTGTTAGCGGACACCATGTCGCATTTGGAGAGCCCCTGTGTGCCTAAACATTGGAGCTCCCCCACAAGGGACCCCATTTTGGAAACTGGACCCCCCTGGGAACTTATCTAGATGGGTGGTGAGCATTTTGAACACCCCGATGCTTCACAAAATAATCTGTAAAAATGAAAAAAGAACATTTTTGTGGAAAAAAAGTACTTATTCAATCATACAGATGAATTTGTGAAGCACTTGGGGTTCAAAATACTCACAACCCATCTAGATAAGTTCCATGGGAGGTCTAGTTTCCAAAATGGGGTCACTTGTGGGGAGCTCCAATGTTTAGGCACACAGGGGCTCTCCATACCCAACATGGTGTCCGCTAACAATTGGAATTATTAGCGGACACCATGTCGTGTATGGAGAGCCCATGTGTGCCTAAACATTGGAGCTCCCGCACAAGTGACCCCATTTTGGAAACTAGACCCCCCAAGGAATGCATCTAGATGCACAGTGAGCACTTTGAACCCCCAGGTGCTTCACAAATTGATCCGTAAGAAGGATAAAGTACTTTTTTTTCACAAAATTTTCTTTTTTCATTTTCACGGATCAATTTGTAAAGCACCTGGGGGTTCCAAGTGCTCACTATGCATCTAGATATGTTCATTGGGTGGTCTAGTTTCCAAAAATGGGGTCACTTGTGGGGGAGCTCCAATGTTTAGGCACACAGGAGCTCTCCATACGCGACATGGTGTCCGCAAACTATTGGAATTGTTAGCGGAAACCATGTCACGTATGGAGAGCCCATGTGTGCCTAAACATTGGAGCGCCCCCACAAGTGACCCCATTTTGGAAACTAGACCCCCCAAGGAATGCATCTAGATGCATAGTGAGCATTTTGAACCCCCAGGTGCTTCATAAATTGATCCGTAAAAGGAAAAAGTACTTTTTTTTCACACAAATTTTCTTTTTTTCATTTTTACGGATCAATTTGTGAAGCACCAGGGGGTTCAAAGTGTTCACTATGCATCTAAATACAGCGAAGCCCATTTTTATTTTTTTTCTAGGACTAATTCTAGAAAAAAAATGGCGTGGGGCTCCGCCATATTTTTGGTCCAGCCAGGTACAACTAGGCAGCTGGGGGCTGGAATCCGCAGCATGGAGAGGCCCAAGCATTCTGGGCCCCCCATGCTGCGAATTGCAGCCCGCAGCCGTCCCAGGAAATGGCACATTCATTAGAAGCCCCATTTCCTGGCGCTGTACTCAGACTCTTCCAGTTGCCCTGGTGCCGGTGGCAAACTGGGTATTAAAGGGAACCAACCACCTCGGATGACCCTCATACACTGTTAATATGTGCCCCTGCAGCCTAGTAAACCATTTGCAGCACTGCTTTTGTGTGAAAAGTGGCTGCAGTAGAAGTGAGATAATGATTTTATAAACTTACATGCCTGCGTACTTCTGGGCGTCTCCCTGTGTGTGCTGGGACTTGTGTGCTGTGCTCATCATGCCTGCTCTCCCCCTCCCTTATGCACGCCCCCTCTCAGCCTGCTATACTGTGTGAGGCTGATTGCGTCATAAAGGGGCGGGCTACCGGGATGCCGCGATTTAGCCCCGCCCCTTTATGACGAGATCAGCCTCACACAGTATAGCAGGCTGAGAGGGGGCGTGCATAAGGGAGGGGAGAGCAGACATGATGAGCACAGCACACAAGTCCCAGCACACACAGGGAGACGCCCAGAAGTACGCAGGCATGTAAGTTTATAAAATCATTATCTCACTTCTACTGCAGCCACTTTTCACACAAAAGCAGTGCTGCAAATGGTTTACTAGGCTGCAGGGGCACATATTAACAGTGTATGAGGGTCATCCTTTAAAGGGGTTAATGCCAGCTTTTTATTGGCAGGTGGCACTAAGCCCGAGATTCATAATATAGGGCCAATGTTAGACCCGCCATTAGGAATCTCTGGTAAATAGTCAGAAAATACACACAGAGAAAAATCTTTTTATTTGAAAAAAATAACACAAACAAAATTCAGACACCATCTTTATTATAAAGATCCAACGTAGTCCACAACGAAGGTCCCACGACGCTCGATCGCCTCCGACGTAGTCCGCGATGAAGGTCCCACGACGCTTGATCGCCTCTGCTCAATCCAGAGACTGCAGCAAGGGATCAAGTGTCCTCTTTCTACAGCCTCTGGGGTCAGAGTTATGGTGCACTGTATGACAATGATCTGTCATACAGTGCACCATGACTATGATCCCAGAGACTACAACAAGAGGACACTTGATCCCTTGTTGCACCCATCCATCCACCTATGCACCCATCATCCACGCACGCACACAACCACGCACGCACATCCACATCCATGCATGCACATCCACATCCACGCACGCACACATCCACGCACGCACGTCCACACACACTTCCACACACACATCCACACATCCATGCACGCGCACATCCATGCACGCGCACATCCACGTGCGCACATCCATGCACGCACATTCACGCACCCACATCCACGCACGCACATCCACATCCACGCACATCCACACACTCATCCACGCACACATGAACGCACACATCCACGCTGACATTCACGCACGCTGACACGCATGCTGACATCCACGAACGCACGCTGACATCCACGCACGCACATCCACACACACATCCATGCACACATCCATGCGTACACGCATCCACACATGCACATCCACGCACGCACATCCACATACATGTACATCCACACACTCATCCATGCACGCACGCTGACATCCACGCACACACATCCACGCACGCACATTCACGCACGCACACATCAATCCATTCACCTATCCATCCATCAATCCATTCACCCATCCATCCATGCATCCATCCATCCATCCATCCATCCATTTATTCATTCATTCATTCATTCATACTTACTCACCGATGAGGAGGAGCCCCTGCGAAGAGGAGGGGCCATACCGGAGCTGCGGAGGAGGCCGACGAGCAAGTGCACCGGTGTGTGCAGCCCGCCATTATAGGTGAGCGGGGCTGGGGGGGGGGGTTATGGGGGGAATAGGGGGGGATGAGCAGGGGTGAGGGAGACCTGCAGGCAGACCGGAGGCGCATGAGCCCGCTGGCTGAAAAAGTACAGGAGGAGGACGGGTGGATGGCAGAGATGGAGGGGATGCAGGGGGGGATCAGGCCGGACACAGGGGGGGCTGGACAGAGGGAGGACAGGACACAGGGGAGTCTGGAGCATTAGGTGATGACCGGCGATCATATTTATCTGCCGGCGGGCTGCACTGCCAGTGCACCCGCCGGCAGATAAATATGATCAGGGGGGGCGCATGGGAGAGGAGGGGGGGCCTAATGTGTCCTGGAGCGGGAGGGGGCTGAGTAGGGGGAGGGCACCCGCCGATCGGCCCCTCCAGATCTCATTGGAGAGCTCCAATCAAATCTGGAGGGGTGAATCTGTCTGATTCGCTCCGATCGGCAGTTTCACTTTTACACTGCCGATCGGATGGGTCCTGGGCAGGGGGGTGTCAGGAAGGGGTAGTAGAGGTCCCTGGCTAGCTGCTGCTCCGGTGTTTTTTTTCTAAAACAATCACCGGAGCTACACCAGCCTAAACACGGCAGGACTTTGTACAACGACCTGTGTCGGGAACGGGCCGAAACACAGGACGTTGTACAACGTCCTATGTCGGCAAGAAGTTAATGGAAAGTTGAGTGGAAGGAAAAAGCGTGGTAGAAAAAGGTGTACAAGCAACCGGGATAACTGCAGCCTTGAAAGGATTATTAAGAAAAGGCCATTCAAACATTTGGGGTAGATTCACAAAGATTATTCTGCTGCTGGGGTCAGTGCATCAAGAGCCACCCCACACAGACATATCCAGGATATGGGCTACAACTGTCGTATTCCTTGTGTCAAGCCACTCATTAATGCAATGCAAGAAATGTTTTACCTGGGCCAAGGAGAAAAAGAACTGGACTGTTGCTCAGTGGTCCAAGGTGTTGTTTTAAGATGAAGGTAAATTTTGCATTTCATTTGGAAATCAAGGTCCTACAGTCTGGAGGAAGAGTGGAGAGGAACACAATCCAAGCAGCTTGACGTTCAGTGTGAAGTTTACACAATGGTTTGGGGAGCCATGTCATCTGCTGGTGTAGGTCTACTGTGTTTTATCAAAACCAAAGTCAGTGCTGCCGTCTACCAGGAAATTTAGAGCACTTCATGCTTCCCTCTGCCGACAAGCTTTTTGGAGATAAAAATGTCATTTTCCAGGAGGATTTGGCACCTGTCCACACTGCCAAAAGTACGAATACCTGGTTTAATAACCACAGTACCACTGTGCTTGGTTGGCTAGCAAACTCGCCTGACCAAAACCCCATAGAGAATCTTTGGGATGTTGTCAAGAGGAAGATGAAAGACACCAGATCCAACAATGCAGACGAGCTGAAGGTTGCAATCAAAGCAACCTGGGCTTCTATAACACAGCAGCAGTGCTATAGTTTGATCGCCTTCATGACACGCACCATTGATGTAGTAATTCATGCAAAGGGAGCCCTGATAAAGTATTCAGTGTGTTTACTGTACACACTTTTCATTAGGCCAACATTTATGAGTCAAAAAATGTTTTCAGTTGGTCTAAGGGCCCTTTCACATCAGCGTTTTTTTCAAATCGGGCAGATGCGGTGAAAAAACCGCATCTGCCGCGATTACCACATACCGGCTGCACTTGCGGCACGGTTGCGGTAAACGCCATGCAAAGTATAGGCGTACTTGCGGCAGGTGCGGCAAGTGCGGTTTTGCACTTGCGGTCAGCCGCGTTTTTTTTCGCGGCCACACCTACCGCAAGTGCAAAACCGCACTTGCCGCACCTGCCGCAAGTACGCCTATACTTTGCATGGCGTTTACCGCAACCGCGCCGCAAGTGCAGCCAGTATGCGGTAATCGCGGCAGATGCGGTTTTTTCACCGCATCTGCCGCGATTTGAAAAAAACGCTGATGTGAAAGGGCCCTTAGGCTGCTTTCACATCAGCGCTTTACACTGATCGCAGCAGTTGCGGTGAAAAAACTGCAACTGCCGCGATTACCGTATAACGGCCGCAATCGCGGCACACTTGCGGCAAGCCCCATACAATGTCTATGGGGCTTGTGGTAAGTGTGCGGCAGGTGTGGCAAGTGCGGTTTCGGCACTTGCGGCAGATGCGGCCGCGAGAAAACCGCGGCTGACCGCGTTTTTTTCGCGGCCGCATCTGCGACAAGTGCCGAAACCGCAACTACACAGTACTTACCGCACCTGCCGCAAGCCCCATAGACATTGCATGGGGTTTGCCGCAGGTGAACCGCAAGTGCGGCAGTTATGCGGTGAAAAAAATGCAACTGCCGCGATCAGCGTAAAACGCTGATGTGAAAGGGGCCTTATATAATATTCTAATTTTCTGAGATTATGACTTTTGAGTTTTCATTTGCTGTAAGGAATAATCATCAACATTTACAGAAATAAACAGTTGAAAAAGATCACTCAGTTTGTAATTACTCTATATAATATATGCATTTCCCTTTATGTATTGAATTACTGACATAAATAATCTTTTTGATGATGTTCTAATTTATTGAGATGTACTTGTACTATTTTATCACAATATTGCAATATATAGGATAAACTATGTTTTCTCATGAAGCCCATCCACAAGTGATTAAAGATGGCAGCTCTGCTTGCTGCTGTTGCAGATCCATGCCAGATGTACAAAACAGCAGGCATGTTAAGACACAAACACATATAAAGCATGGACACTGGGAGCTCGGCACTTCCGAGGTCAGAGGATGCCATTCTGCTCCCTGCTCTGACAAGCAGTGGTGTACAATGAAGTAATCTCACCATGCTGCAGATGTCACAGCAGGTCGCCATGGAGGAGGACAGGCACTGGAGCAGGTAAGCACTCATAAAGCTGAAGATTCAAAGGGAAGAGGGAGGAGGCTAATGCTATAGACTGGGGATTAGGGGCCTATTATTGTAGTCTGTGGGTTAGGGGGCTACTCACAGGCCCGGACTGATAGGCGGGAGGGGCGAGACTTTTCCAGTGGGGCCGCCCACTGGTGGGCTGTGTGGGCCGCCCGCTCCTCCAGCCGCAGGTCTGCTACTTTAGGCATCTGCCGCAGAGTGTCCGCTGCATTAAAGGGGCGGGGCCACTGACATGAAGGGGCAGGGCAATTTTCACAAAGCAGGGCCCCACTTTGACCAATCAGGATCGAGAGGTCACTATCTTCATCATATTCCAGATCCCTCCCTGAGCCGATCATGTGACCTCTGATGTCTCCCCTCTATGTGACATCATCACAGGTCCTGCTATATGTGTTACTCCATGTCTTTCTTTCTTTTTCTTTCTTTCTTTCTTTCTTCTTTCTTTCTTTCTTTCTTTCTTTCTTTCTTTCTTTCTTTCTTCTTTCTTTCTTTCTTTCTTTCTTCTTCTTTCTCTGTCTGCATGTCTGTCTCTAAAGAATACTAAACTTTATATACAGGTCCACACTAATGCTGTATTAGTGTGCCTATATACTGTATGTAGTGTGGACCAGTATATACAGTATAGTGCTGTGTGTACAAGATTTACACCAGCACTCTCAGATGTGCATAGAGTCCGCAGTCTGTACTGTGCACACAGCAGCCAGTCTGCACTGTGCAACCAGTGACCAGTCTGCAATGTGCACGCAGCGGCCAGTCTGCAGTGTGCATGCAGCAGCCAGTCTGCAGTGTGCACGCAGCAGCCAGTCTGCACTGTGCACGCAGCAGCCAGTCTGCAGTGTGCATGCAGCAGCCAGTCTGCAGTGTGCACGCAGCAGCCAGTCTGCACTATGCACGCAGCGGCCAGTCTGCACTGTGCACACAGCGGCCAGTCTGCACTGCGCACACAGCGGGCAGCCTGCAATCTGCAATGTGCATATAGCGGGCAGTTTGTAATGTGTTTACGGCCCACAGTCTGTAATGTGTATACTGCCCTCAGTCTGTAATGTGTATACTGCCCTCAGTCTGTGATGTGTATACTGCCCTCAGTCTGTGATGTGTATACTGCCCTCAGTCTGTGATGTGTATACTGCCCTCAGTCTGTGATGTGTATACTGCCCTCAGTCTGTGGTATGTATACTGCCCTCAGTCTGTAATGTGTATACTGCCCTCAGTCTGTAATGTGTATACAGCCCGCAGTCTCTAATGTGTATACAGTAGGTAGTCTGTGTTCTGTATATGGCCCGCAGTCTGTAATGTGCAGCAGCAGAAAGTTTTTCTGCAGGCAGAGTTCGCTCTCTGTTCTTCCCGGTGCCTTCATGGATTCTGTTCCTCTCGACGCCCAGCACTGGACTTTCTGCCTACATCTTTAATCTTTCCCCATCTTTGAGATCTGGCTAAGTCTTGGCTATCTATATACCACAGCCTCCTATCTATATAGCACAGCCTCCTGGGTATAATTCTCCTGTCCTGTATACTGTGTGTAATCCTCAGTATCTGTATTATTCTGTATATATACACTGCACAGTATCACTTCTCCAGTCCTGTAGACTGGGTGTAATCCTCAGGATCTGTATTATTCTGTATATATACACTGCACAGTATCACTTTCCCTGTCCTGTAGACTGGGTGTAATCCTCAGGATCTGTATTATTCTGTATATATACACTGCACAGTACCACTTTCCCTGTCCTGTATACTGGGTGTAATCCTCAGCATCTGTATTATTCTGTATATATACACTGCACAGTACCACAGCTCTTGTCCTGTATACTGGGTGTAATCCTCAGTATCATATTATTCTGTATATATACACTGCACAGCACCACTTCTCCTGTCCTGTATACTGGGTGTAATCCTCAGTATCCGTATTATTCTGTATATATACACTGCACAGTACCACTTCCCCTGTCCTGTATACTGAGTGTAATCCTCAGTATCTGTATTATTCTGTATATATACACTGCACAGTACCACTTCCCCTATCCTGTATACTGGGTGTAATTCTCAGAGAAAAACAAAATGCCACCACAGCCGGAAATTGCAAAAAAATATATATGTGTATCTACACCTGTTAATGCCATACTGCACAAAAATAGAGACATTTAGCAGGAGATTGCAGCATTAAATCGCCTGAGCTACTCCCCCAGCGTCAAGGAATGTCTCCGTTGGAGTAGTCCTAACTCTACGTATTTTTATCATTCTGATATGTCCTGTAGACAGCATAATACAGTATAAAGAGGACAGGCGTTTTTTTTCATATCAGCTTCATTCACTCAGACTTGACATGCTTTACCCATAAGGACGGGATGGGCAGGTGGGGGTTAAACTGTGAAATAGCCCAGACGCCTGTGGTGCAAGCTGCAGGTGTCTGAGCCTCAGTTGCTCTTCATCCACCAGACCTCCTGGCAGCATGGGAAGCAATGTCTGACATGTATGGGTGAGTGTTTGCTTTAAATGGTCCTCTTTACACTGTATTATGCTGTCTACAGGACACATCAGAATTTTAAAAATACGTAGAGTTAGGATAACTCCAACAGAGACATTCCTTGACGCTGGGGGAGTAGGTCAGGAGATTCAATGCTGCAATCTCCTGCTAAATGTCTCTATTTTTGTGCAGTATGGCATTAACAGGTGTAGATACACATATATATTTTTTTGCAATTTCCGGCTGTGCTGGCATTTTGTTTTTCTCTGGTTTGGTTTGAGTGGCTAACCACCACTCGCCGTGCACGCTAGAAATTGTCTGTTGCCATCTGCATTTGACTCCATTATTTTTGGTAGCTGTTCACTTGCAGCTGCCTCCTCCAGCCTTCAGGTTTTTTTCATATCAGCTTCATTCACCCAGACTTGACATGCTTTACCCATAAGGACGGGATGGGCTGGTGGGGGTTAAACTGTGAAATAGCCCTTTTGCCTGTGGTGCAAGCTGCAGGTGTCTGAGCCTCAGTTGCTCCTCATCCACCAGACCTTCTGGCAGCATGGGAAGCAATGTCTGACATGTATAGGTGAGTGTTTGCTTTGAATGGTCCTCTTTACATTGTATTATGCTGTCTATAGGACACATCAGAATTATAAAAATACGTAGAGTTAGGACTACTCCAACGGAGACATTCCTTGACGCTGGGGGAGTAGATCAGGAGATTTAATGCGCAATCTCCTGCTAAATGTCTCTATTTTTGTGCAGTATGGCATTAACAGGTGTAGATACACATATATATTTTTTTGCAATTTCCGGCTGTGCTGGCATTTTGTTTTTCTCTGGGTGTAATTCTCAGTATCTGTATTATTCAGTATATATACACTGCACAGTACACATCTCCTGTCCTGTATACTAGGTGTAATCCTCAGTCTCTGTATTATTCTGTATATATACACTGCACAGTACCACTTCTGTCCTGTATACTGGGTGTAATTCTTAGTATCTGTATTATTCTGTATATATACACTGCACAGTACACATCTCCTGTCCTGTATACTGGGTGTAATCCTCAGTATCTGTATTATTCTGTATATATACACTGCACAGTACTACTTCTCCTGTCCTGTATACTGGGTGTAATCCTCAGTATCTCTATTATTCTGTATATATACAATGCACAGTACCACTTCTCCTGTCCTGTATACTGGGTGTAATCCTCAGTATCTGTATTATTCTGCATATATACACTGCACAGCACCACTTCTCCTGTCCTGTATACTGGGTGTAATCCTCAGTATCTGTATTATTCTGTATATATACACTGCACAGTACACATCTCCTGTCCTGTATACTGGGTGTAATCCTCAGTCTCTGTATTATTCTGTATATACACACTGCACAGTACCACTTCTCCTGTCAGGTATACTCGGTGTAATCCTCTTCTGTATTATTCTGTATATATACACTGCACAGTACTCCTACTCCTTTCCTGTTGTCAGAGGTGGTATTGGACTTTGATTTTCAGCATATAACTGTTGTTTTAATTAATTATCTCCAATATGGAGTCATCACTTCTCTTCTGTATAGGTGATGACTTTCCCTTCGCTGTGGATCTGACTGCTGGGACCCCACAATCCTGAGAAACGTGGCTTTGAAGAGTAACATGTGACTGGAGCTCTGGGTGAGTATTTCCTTTGCTGCGCCATTCACATATGGCTCTTCAGATAACTACTTTGAGAAAGTGATGAGGCCATGACAACGAAAAAGCTAAATTCACTGATCGGGGCTGATGGGTGATATAGTGTGTGGGCTGGTGGGGCTTGTTTTCCAGGGCTGCTTTTTGGTCCCAGTCCGGCCCTAGGGCTATTAATATGGAATGGTTTTTTAGAGGGTCTATTAAAATGACTGGGGTTTATGAGGGACTAATATAATAGATTGGGGTTTAGGGGGCTATTACTGTAGTCTTGGGGTTATGCAGCCTATTACTGTAGACAGAGGTTAGGGAAGCTATTACTGAAGACCGAAGTTTAGGGTGGAACTATTGCAATATATTGTGGTATAGGGGGTTTATTACTGTAGACTTTGGTTTAGGGGGATATTATTGTAGACCTGGCTTACAGAGTGAGGGGTAGTGCAAGGGAAAAAATGGATGGGGGAGAGTATAAGGGCTCAGTATGGTGGGGCGACAGTGTGGGCAGGGTCAGCTTTAAGGGGGCAGACTGGGCAGTTGCCCATGGCCCGCACTTTCGTTGGGACCCCTATGGATTACAACAAGAGGTACACTGAAAACAGCATTAAAACAATAAAAGAAAATTAAAAAATACACATATTTGGTATTGTTGCGTTCGTAAGAATCTAAGCTATCAATATATGAAGTAAATTAATCAATTTGGTAAATGGCATAATGGGAATAAAATGAAAATGGAAGAATTATGTTTCTTACGCCACAAGAACGTTACAGTAAAATGCAATGAAAGGCAATCACAATATGGTATTGACCTCAAAATGGTATAGGTAACAATGACAGCTCTGGGTGCAAGAAGTAAGGCTGGTTTCACACTGCGGTCAGATCAGGTCAGATCAGGTCAGGTTTTGTGTTTCAAAACCAGGAGAGGAACTTGCAGAGAAAAAGTATAATTGAAAGATTGACACCTGTTCTAGGTTTTGGAGTCACTCCTGGTTTTGGCACACAAAACCTGACCTGATCTGACCTGATCTGACCTGATCTGACCTGATCTGACCGCAGTGTGAAACCAGCCTTAGCCCTCACATAGCCCCATATTGCAAAAAATGAAAATGTTACCGTCTCGGAAAATGACGACTAAAGCAAATTATTTATTTTTATGAAATTCTGATTGTTTTTCATTATTAAAATAAAATAATAAAAAAAGAACATGTTTGGTTTCTGCTTGCTCATACTGACCTAGATAATCATCTTATGAAGTCACTTTGACCATGTAGTTACCATGGTAAATAAAACAATCAAAAAAACATTGTGGAATTGCACCTTTTTTTGCAATTTCAAAGCACTTGTAATTTTTTTTCAATCTCCAGTACATTAAGTGGTAGATTGAATGATGTCGTTCAAAGGTTTAACTCAACCCGCAAAAAAACAATCCCCATACGGCTATGTGGAAGAAAATATAAAAACATGCTATGGTCGTTGTAGGAACAGGAGGAAAAACAAAAACAAAAAATTGCTCAGTGGTAAAAGGTACAAAATTCTGGTGATAGCTATATAATACAAACATGAGCGCCATCCACAGGCTTCAATCTTCACCTGTTCATAATGGGTGTAATTAGGCTTACGGGACCTCTTTAATTTCTACATTTGTAGACAGTTATCAGGCAGAATTTACAAGGCATTAAAGGGGATGTCTAGGATAAGAAAATGTTTTTACATTCTTTCAAAAATAGCGCCACCCCTGTCTACTGGTCGCATGTGATATTACAGCATATGCCCATTCTCTTCAATTGAACTGCAATATCACACATAACCTGTAGACACGGGTGGCGCTGTTTTTGAAGGAAATCAGTCACGCTTATAGAATTCTGGACAACTCCTTTAAGGTCAACATTTCCCTCTAGTGACCCCAGAACAACAAAACAACACAAGACTACCAGGATGGGGCTTAAATGTGACTTTTTTGTGTGTTAAAATAAACTATAGTATGAAGAATATAGGAGATATACTGTATAAGATTACATTTAGGTAGATGATCCAATGAAAGCATTTTTCTTACTGACTCTCCAGATTGTAAAACATATTTTATTACACACTTATAGGTCATTTTTAATCAATATAAGGAGTCCTGTAATCAGAATCTCCATCTCTTGGTCAGAGGTTGGTAAAAGTTTAGTAAGGCCTTGTTCACACATACCATCCGTTTTTGGGAACATTTTGGACTGTTTTTTTTCAAAGTCCAAAAACGCAGATGCGTTAACGCATGGTGCACTTAAGTGTAAATGCGTTTTTTAACAACACATGCGTTTTGTTCAGCATCCAAAAAAACACTGCATGCAGCGTTTTTGGGTGGTGTAAAAAAACATATGCATTTTTAAAAAAACGCATGTGTTTTTTTACCATGGGGCCCTATGGGAAACGCATGCGTTTTTGCATCGCACATATAGGCACCATGCGTTAACGCATGCGTTTTTAGTGAAAAAATGACTAAGTCCCAAAAGTTCCAAAAAACGTTCAGAACCACAGGGGACACTATTAGCACCCTTAGAAAAACGGATCTGTTTTTCTAAGGGCTTAAAAAACGGATTGGTATGTGTGAACAAGGCCAAAGATCAACTCTCCTCGGAGAAGACGTCCTGTATGAGACAGACAGACAATACTGGGAATGGATGTGTGTCTTTGTGTGTATGCTCGTTGTATGCATATGTGTCTGCGCGCTTGCTGTATACATATGTGTGTGCTCAGTGTATACATATGTGTGTTAGGGCCACGTCACACACACAGATATCTGTGCAGATATTGTTCACAGATCTCTGGTTGCAGTGAAATCATGGACACATTGTATCATTTGTACACAGCCACAAAATGGAACATTGTGTCCATGATTTCACTGCAACCAGAGATCTGCAAACAATCTCTGCACAATTATCTGTGTGTGTGACGTGGCCCTTAGGCGGCCGTCACACGGTTCAATATTGCTAATGATATTGTTTAAGCGATCTGCTTTTGATTGCTTAAGGGGCAGTCACACGGAACGATATCTTGCCCGATATCGTTTAAGCAATCTCCTTTTGATCGCTTAAGCGATATCGGGCAAGATATCGTTGCATGTAATCAAGCGATTTACGATGGTAAATCGCTTGATCGTGACATCGCTGATCTGAGGTTCGGTTCTCAGATCTAGCGATGAACGATGCAACGATCTGCATCATCGTGGTGTATGACACCACGATGATCCATCTCCCAGCGACCGTGCCTATGCTGGGAGATGGTAACTATGGTACACGTCGGGTAACTAAGCGACGCGCGGCGCCTAGTTACCCGATGTGTACCATAGTAACGAGCGAGATCGCTGCTCCACATCGCTGGTGAGTCTGTCTGTGTGACATCTCACCAGCGATGTGAGCGATATTGTAAGCGATTGCGCGTGCACGTGATCGCTTACAATATCGCTAAAGATATCTCACAGTGTGACGGCCGCCTAAGCGATATCGTTTGTGCATCGCTGCGTGCAATCAAGCGATTTTACAATGTAAAATCGCTTGATCGTGACATCGCAGATATGAGAGCCGGAGCTCATATCAAGCGATAAACGCTTGATCAATCTGCCTCATCGTGGTGTGTGACACCACAATAAACGATCTCCCAGCGGCAGAGCCTATGCTGGGAGATGGTATCTATGGTAAACGTCGGGTTACTAAGCGCCGCGCGGCGCCTAGTAACCCGATGTGTACCATAGTTACCAGCGATCTCGCTGCTCCACATCGCTGGTGAGTCTGTCTGTGTGACAGCTCACCAGCGATGTAAGCGATATCGTTAGCGATCGCGCGTGCACGTGATCGCTAACAATATCACTCACGATATTGATGAGTGTGACGGCCGCCTTAAGGCTACTTCACACACACAGATATCTTAGTCCAATATCTGAACAGATCTCTGGTTGCAGTGAAATCATGGATACATTGTTCCATTTTGTGGCTGTGTACAACATGGAGCAATGTATCCATGATTTCACTGCAACCAGAGATCTGTTCAGATATTGGACTCAGATATCTGTGTGTGTGAAGTGGCCTTTACACACACACATGTGTAGTGTGAATATAGCATTCACATTTATAAATCCTGGCAGCACAGACGAGAGTTCATAGGTGTAAATATGTCAAAAATGATATGAGGAAAATGCTGCTCAATCATCAGGTGATTGAATTTAATCCTTGCTCTTGGCAGCAGATCGTCCTGTGCAAACTGCAGAAATGGTGCTGATAACATGATACTGTAGAGGACTGATTGCTTTACTAGTGATCGTTCATTGCCCCTCATTCCTCATCATCTTATGAAAAAAGGCCACAAGCAAGCGCTGAATGACTTGAATATTGTTGATTGCACTCATCTAATGTCTGAACTCGACACATGTAAGGCCGGGTTCACACGTGACGTATTTGCCGCGTATTTCTGCATTTACGCAGCGCATTTGAGTGCTTGCATAAATGCAGTGAAATGCAATGCTGTAAACGCAGCTATGGCTTTTGCTGAAATGCGTTCAGATGCCACGTATTCTGGCTTCATTTTGTGGACGTGCTTTCACTGCAAAGACTGTCCACAAAAAGAATGACCATTTCAAATCTTTGCGCTTTTTTTGGTGCACTTTTCCCATAGGCCTCATTATAAAATGGACTCCAGAAAAGCACGCCGAAAAAAAACATGGTGTCTGAATGCAGTTGCGCTTTTTGTGCAAAACCGCACAAATATGTGGCAAATATGCCACGTGTGAACCCGGCCTAAATATAACCTAAATGTTTGAGAGTGATGGTGCAATATGTGAATATTTAAGGCCCCATTTAACATTTGTATCCAGGGCCCCACATTGTCTAACACTGGTCCTGAGTGTGGTGGGCTAATTATGGAGGAGGTGCAGCATGGGTGGGTTTAGTATGGAGTGAAGCAATGTAGAGGACTCAGTAGGATGAGTAGAGCAGTGTGGTGGGTCTCATTATTAATCATGAGGTAGCATGGTTGTCTCAGTATGATGAGTGGGGCAGCATGAAGGCCTCAGTATGGAGACGAAGCAGCAGGAGGTCTCTTTGTTGAGATGGGGCAGCATGAGGGGTATCATTATGGAAAAGGGGCATCATTCTGAGCTCATGTTGAAGTGGCAGCATGAGGAGCTCATTATGGAGAAGGGGCAGCATGGGGGGTTCAGTATAGAAAAGAGCCATGTGAGGGCATCTTATGGAGAGGTGCAGCTTGGAGGACTTAGAATTTAGTCGGGATAGCATGAATGAGATGAGCAGCATGATGTGGGGAATGCGAGAAGATCATAATTCATAACTGACTAAAGTGGGAGGCTTTCATAGTATATAAGGGTGACAGTGTAGGGGAATATTTTGTAGAGGAGTACAAGGGTAGGCCATGTAATGTAAGAGGAACAGTGTGGAGTACTGTGAGGAATTTTTTTTTTTCAGAGGCACAGAATAGGGCTTATTTAAGGCACAGCATTGGTGGTTATTTTTTTACTCAGGAACATTATAATGACAATGTTATTTTTAATGGCACAATGTTGAGGTGTGATGCAGAAGATCAGAAAAAGGGATGCCTGCAAAGACAAGCTGTGGATGTGAAGTCATTGTGGAGTCAGGCACATGAGGAAACAGTGATCAATGAGTGTATTATCACACAGATATTACACTACACTAACATTTGTACAGGTTAAGTAGGTTAAAAAAAATACCGGACACGCACCCATGGGTTACTATAGAAAGAAACCTAAATAAAAACAAGCCCCTCAGCTCCACAATCATCGCTTTTGTATGTAATTTGTCAAAGCCAATGCCAAAATCTCCTGTACTTAAGGCGACAATCATGGCCTAGAGACAAATTTTGGATAAATCAAAACAATTCTTCATTCCTACCAGACCAAAACATATCCCCTTGGAAGTGATCAAAATCCTCATCCCCAAATTAAATTTATTGAACTGGATTTCCCAAGGCATTACTAATCTAAGGGATATTTTGAGGGAAGACCGTATTCTCCCATTTCAATGTATCCAGTTTAAATATAAACTATTGAATAAAGATATAGACACCTGGTCACCAGTCAATTATTACCTCATCGATAGTGATATCTCCTTTTTCTTTCCTCAGAATTTCTCTAATCTCCTAAATGACCCATTAAATTTGAATTTATGGAAGACTATTATTATTTATCAGGTTTTCAATTTGGACCTGGATATACAGTTCGGGACAAATATAACCTCATGGGAAAGATAACTGAAAATAAAGATAGAAAAGAAACAACTCTCAAGAACCCTAATTACTCCATACTCAACACTTACTGTGTAACCTTACAGGAAACATATTTCAACATTCTAGCTAGATGGTCTCTATTGCCACAGAGATTAAACATAATTCCTTCTTCCCAGTCACCTCTCTGCTGGAGGAATTGTGGTGGATTGGGTAGTCTTTCCCATATTTTTTGGAAGTGTCCATTTCTTAGGCTGGCTTCACACTGCAGTTTTTCACTGATCAGGTTCCATCAGGTTTGTGTGCCAAAACCAGGAGAGGAACAAGGAGAGGAACTTACAGAGAAAAACTATAATTGAAAGATTGACACCTGTTCTGAGTTTTGGAGACACTCCTGGTTTTGGCACCCAAACACTGATGGACACTGATCAGTGAAAAACTGCAGTGTGAAGCCAGCCTTAATAGTTGCTGGAGAGAAATTGAATCTTTAATTTGAAAAGTAACTAAACTTAAAATATATCTATCTCCAGAAATGGTTCTATTTATGATAGGACTTGAAACAATTCCTACAAAATTCAAACATATACATTGCCAAATCCTTCTCACTTTAAGGCTGTGTTCACACATTTGCGTATTTTGCTGTGCTTTTGTGCGCGCGCTTTTTGCCGCGTTTTTTGGCCGCGCAAAAAAGCGCAACAAAATACGCAGGGGCTTTCACACACTGTGCTTTCTTTACTCCAGAAAGCGCAGTGATGTCACAGAGGGGAGGAAGAATCCTGCTTCCTCCTCCCCTCTGTGACAGCCCCATTAGATTTCGCAGTGTATTAATACACACTGTGAAATCTAAATTAAACAAAAGCAAGTGAATGAAAAATAAAAAATAATGAATACTTCACCTCTCAGACGCCTTTTCCCGCTGTTCGATCTCCGGTTCCAAGTGAGAGGTCTTCTGCCAGGACCTGTGGTGACGTCAGAGGGGCGTTCCCAGGGCAATCCCAGCGCTGATTGGCTGCTCGCGGTCATGTGATATGTATCACATGACCGCGAGTGCCCAGGAACGCCCCTCTGACGTCACCACAGGTCCTGTCAGAACACATCTCACTTGGAATCGGAGACCGGAACCGGGAAAAGGCGTTGGAGGGTATTTCATTCTTTTTTATTTTTCATTCACTTGCTTTTGTTTAATTTAGATTTCACAGTGTATATTAATACACTGTGAAATCTAATGGGCGGCCACAGCTGTCACAGAGGGAAGGAGGAAGCAGGATTCTTCCTCCCCTCTAGGAGAATACGCAGGAGCAGCTGCGTAAACAATTGACATATCAATTCTTTACGCAGCTGCGCTTTCTCCCTGAAAACGCACTGCGTATTTTTGCGCAATGTCTGCACTGCAAAGTGAATTTCACATTCACTTTGCTGGCAAACAAAAGGCACATTGCGTATTTTGAAAAGCGCGCGTAAAAAAGCGCAGCAAAATACGCAATGTGTGAATGCAGCCTTAAGCTACTGATTACCTCCAAGTGGACACAAATAACACCTCCCAACGTGTCAGACGTAATTAACAGAGTATCCTCCTATAATACATTCAAATTTAATTTTGCTTTAAGGAATAAAGAACATAAATAATTTAAACTGCATTGGCACCCGTGGACTGACATCTTTACACCAAACCTACGACTAATTGAACCTGATTGACAGTGGCGTAACTTCTGGCCCAGGGGCCCCGATGCGAAAGCTCCAACGGGGCCCCCAATTATTGCAAATCTTTAATAGTATTAGTCTTTTTCTATGAGCCAGAGGGAATTTTGGGGCCCCCCTAGGCTGCAGGGCCCGGGTGCGATCGCAACCCCTGCCCCTATTGTTACGCCCCTGCTGATTGATATCATATTTTTGCTTTTTAATATTTATCCCAACAGGATTCCTTCTACCGTAATTTATATTTTTTTTAAGTTTGTTGATTTAGGTTCATAAGTACTGTAATAGGTAATAAATCTGTTTAAGTTACTATTTGCTTTAGGACTTATATATACTCTGATATGACTGTATTTTGTTCCCCATTTTATGACCTATGCTGTAACTGCTTCTTTGTTCTCCCTAACCTTTTTTCTTCTTCCCTTACCTTTCTCGTTCCCCCTCCCCCATTGTACCTTGCTTTTCCCCAATGGTTTTTATTGTTGTACCTTAAAATATCTTAATAAAGATATCTTTGAACAAAAAATTTACCAGAGCGCTACTTTAAAATTTGCCAAAAAAATCTAGTTTATTTAGTATGCAAATGAGGGTGCTTTGGTGCACCAAATGCATAGCTTATGATTTGGTGCACCATTACGGCCTCTTATTTATGCAAGTCTCAGCTTGTGCAGTAACACTGGATGATTGCAGCAGCATTCTCCAAGTGTCAGCGTGGGTGCACACAATGTGTCTGCAGGCTCATTATGATGCCTTACACTTATCTGTTTTGTAATGCCCAGCTTGGTATTACCAGCTGGCCCTAAGCCAGAAACTCATGGGGTCAAGTCAATATTAGACATGACCACCAAGAATTTCTAGTAAAATGTTAAAAAAAAACACAACACAGAGAAAAAATATTTTATTAAAAATAAAACAAAAAAACACTTAGATACTCCATCTTTATTCAAAAAACAGTCTTCAGTCCGATGTAGTCCAAACAAGAAGCAATGTCAGCTCTGCATTGCTCTGCATAGACGACACACGTCTATGCAGAGCGAGAGCAGGCTGAAACTGACTGTGACAGTCAGGATTCACAGGCCATGACTGCGGTTGAACCCTGCAGATGGGAGGGACGCGTCGCTGGAAAGGTAAGTATATAATTATGATGTTTATTAATGTTTTATGTTTTTTTTTTACAGTCCCCCTGCCCCACCCCCCTCCATCCCATGTCAGTAAAGTTCAAACTAGGGGTTCGGACTAAATTGAATATGTCCGAGGCATATTCTAATTCTGTATAAAGAAGGTGTGCATACTTATCTTTTTCTCCAAATACCTGATCTGCTATAAAGCACCCTAGTAGCTCCCCCTGCACCCCATAGACAGGGAATTTATCAACCAACTAATATCCTAGTGATAAACTAATGGAGTGGTATCAATCAACTGATTTGTGCTCCTAAAGCCACTTAGGTACCATTAGTACAAATATTGATTAATTGTTGTAGACAATGATTTGGAAATATAAAACAGCGTTCATTCATGCCAAAGATTTTTTTGTGTTTTTTTGTTAACTAGCACATCTCTGTGCTTTGCCAATTTTTGGTAAAAAGTTATATATTAAATGTCTAACCATATTTGAATTTACTTTAAGTAGAACAGATTAAAGGGAACCAACCACCCCAAATGACCCCCCCGGACTATTAATATGGTTCCCTACACCCAGCTCATACATGTGCTGCAAGCTTTTTTGCTAAAAAAACTGTTTTTTATAAGTGAAGATATAGCTTTTGAATGTTTATAATGAAAGGACGGGTGGGCGTTACTTAGCTCCTTCTAAAGCCGAGATTCTGCTGCCAGTCATCATCCTGTCCTGGTCACAGCAGTAACGGCCAGCCCTTTTTTCAGCGTCCCAGGCTGGTGCACGGGATGTCATGCCCGTGCACACGTCATCAGCTACAGCCGGGTCGCGAGCGTGCGCTCTCACTTCCTGTGCTCAGCTGTGGAAGTCAGAGCGTGTGCTCCCGACCCGGCTGTAGCTGATGACGTGTGCACGGGCATGACATCCCGTGCACCAGCCTGGGACGCTGAAAAGGGCTGGCCGTTACTGCTGTGACCAGGACAGGATGATGACTGGCAGCAGAATCTCGGCTTTAGAAGGAGATAAGTAACGCCCATCCGTCCTTTCGTTATAAACGTTCAAAAGCTATATCTTAACTTATAAAAAACAGGTTTTTTTAGCAAAAAAGCTTGCAGCACATGTATGTGCTGGGTGTAGGGAACCATATTAATAGTCCGGGGGGGTCATTTGGGGTGGTTGGTTCCCTTTAACTATTCAAATTGATAGTGACACAAATTAATTTAGGAAGTTTTGAAAGTTTTTAGAAGACATGTCAGAAGTCATAAATATGTATTTTTTAACTCCCCTAATTGACTCTGTTTTCCTGAATCTGTTATTGTCATTCTTTTGTACCTGCACACCTCCATTCTAAAAATATAGCCCCCCCTTCTCTGAATGCAAATTAAATCTTTGTAACCAAGGGGCCATGCTCCTCTTGTCTATGGGAATCTTCTTCAAGACTACGCCCAGTTGGGTAAAAAAGACTGTAGATTAATATGCAAGGAACTGGAAGACATATTCTCACTAACAGAGAGGCACGTGAAAAGTCCTTTTTAACCCCTTCATGCCATGGCCATTGTCTGTTTTTGTCATTTTTTCCCTCCTTCTTTTAAGATCTAATACTTTTATATTTTTTTCCATATGAAGGCATGTTTTTGAATGACACCTTTCATGGTAAACTGACTGTTAATATGAATATCCAGGTCATAATGAGTACATAGATAGCAAACATGTATAGTTTTATTTAAGTGGTGAAAAAAAATCAGAAAAAAATAGATAACTAAAATTTTTGCTTAAGTCACCATTTTTCCCAAACTTAAAAGGGTTGGTGCAAAAGCAAAACTAAATTTCCTTTTACATCCCTATTTATTTGGCACGATAATCTAAACTATTTTCTAATTTACTTGTATAACAAATCCCTACCATTAACAAACTATACTGTCTAAACTGCTATTATATTTTATTTTTCTATTTCCTGTCTGATGACTATTTATTTGAGAATTCCAGTGCATGCTGGGATACTCAAAGGAAATGTCATCAGGGGCAGAGTCTGTGGTAGTGACTGCAGACTGTGTCCCCTCCCTGAAAGGAACCATCATCATGATGCACGTTTCAGGGGCTGGTCTGTTCCTCTGTGTCCCTCACTGCTCTGTCACTGCAGTGTCTGTGCTTCACTGTGCAATCTGCAGTGTGCAAAGCTAAGCTCTGTTATGGACTCAGAACAGTAATAATCACAGAGCAGTGTATGTACCAACATGCAGAAGAGTAGTGCCGCCCATGCTGATGTCACTAGTCTCCTTCATGTTGGGTGTAGACTAGAGATGAGCCACCACCCTGGTGTTTGAATAAGATTCGATTCGTCGAATTGGGTGTGTATTGGTCAAATGTTCGTCGAATGTTCATCTGAACACCGTCTAACACCATGCATACACATATAAAACATATATAAAACATCTTCTAACTTAGGATCGGCGGGGGGAGCATCTCCAGGGAGCAGGGAGTGCAGCAACATGGAGCGGGGAGCAAAAGACCCAGGCGTGGAAGCCATCGGTGGGAAGACTTCACCGCCAGCTTTCCTGCTCTGTGCTGCGCTTCCCGCTCCCTGATGCCCCCTCCCCATTCCCTGGAGGCAGCGATGAGGGGGCATCAGGGAGCGGGGAGCACAGCACAGAGCAGGAAGACCGGCGGTGAAGTCTTCTCACCACTGGATTTCCCGCCGGTTATTTCAAATGATCAGCTGATGCAGATCAGCTGTTCATTTGAAGTAGCCACGGTGCTGTCAGGGTTCATGTGAGTTCATGCAGCACGAACTCACATGGACTTTCCCATGGCCACCCAGCGCACAGCTCAGCTACATCTCTGGTAGAGGTTCTCTACCAGAGATGTAGCTGAGCTAAAGAAGACAAATGGATTGGACTACGTCGGGCGGAAGATACTTTTTTAATAAAGATGGAGTCTAAGCTTTGTTTTGTTATTTTTTGTAATAAAGAATTTTTTCTCTGTGTTATGTTTTTTATTTAAAACTTTACTAGTAATTCATGGCGGTCATGTCTAATATTGGCGTGACCCCATGAATTTCGGGCTTAGGACCAGCTGATAATACAAAGCTCACCCTAACCTCTTTATTACCCAGTGAGCCACTACACCAGGGCCCTGGATGAGCTGGTTACAGCGCCAGAGGATGGCGCTTCTATGAACGTGGCATTTTCTGGGGTGGCTGCGGGCAGCAATTCGCAGCGAGGGGGTGGGGGCAGAAAGCTTGGCCTCCGTGCGCTGCGGATTATAGCCCCCAGCTGCCTGGTTGTACCTGACTGGACACAGAGATCGTGTGAATCCCCACGCATTGTTTTTTTATTATTTCATGAAATTCATGAAATAATATAAAAAAAGGATTTCCCTATATTTCTGTTTCCAGGCAGGTACAAATAGGCAGCTGGGGGCAGCCCGTTCTTGCCTGCTCTACCTGGCTGGCATACAAAAATACTGCGAAAGCCCACATCGAAAATTTTTACAAAAAAATCCATAAAACAATCCAAAATCTGTGACAGAGATGATGGCCGATGGGTTAATAAAGATGCAGTGCCTTTTTTTTTCTATTATTTTATGAACTAACCCCCCAGGTGCCTATTTGTACCTGCTTGGAAACAGAAATATAGGGAGCCCTTTTTTTATTATTTCATGAATTTCATGAATTAATAAAAAAAAAATGGCGGGGTTTCGCACTATTACTATGTCCAGCCAGGCAGGGTCCGCTCCAGGTTTTTGTGGGCCTCGGTGAAACAGTCTCAGTAGACCTCTTTAACACATACTATGACTCATGGATATAATATAGAAGCTACAGGCTATGTATATGTAATATAGAGGCTCCTGGGGGGCTGTATATATAATATAGAGGCTGTTCAGGGTTGTATATATAATATAGACTGCCAGGAATATTTGGAGCTGTGCTGGCTATATATATTAAGCTGTCTCTATTTAATAGGAAGCTTGCTGGCAATATATATTATTTGGAGAGCTGTGCAGGCTGTATATATTATTTGAAGTGTGGCAGCCCAGCATGCAGCCTCCAATATATACAGCCAGACAGCTCCAGCTGTATATATATATTGTTCAGCACAGCTTCATATTAATATACAGCCCAGCACAGCTCCAAATAGTATATAGCCCAGCACAGCCTCCAAATAATATATATAGTCAGCACAATGTCCATATTACATATAAGATACAGCAGCTACCAGCTATCCAGACAGCTTATATAGCCCAGCACAGCCCCCATGTATATATAGCCCAGCCAGCCTCCATGTACCCATACAGCCAATGTGTACCCCAGCTCAGCCTCATATTACCCCAGCACAGCCTCTATATACCCCACCACAGCCTCTATATACAGCTAGCACAGCTCTATATGCATCAGCATACTCCTATACCCAGCACAGCCTCTGTATACCCAGCACAGCCTCTATATACACCAGCACGCACTGTACCCCACACAGCCTCTATATACCCCACCACAGCCTCTTTATACAGTTAGCACAGCCTCTATATACAGTCAGCACAGCTTCTATATGCAGTCAGCATAGCCTCTATATACCCCAGCACAGCCTCTATATACAGTCAGCACAGACTCTATATACCCAGCACAGCCTCTTATACCCCAGCACAGCCTCTATATACCCCACCACAGCCTCTATATACAGTTAGCACAGCCTCTATATACAGTCAGCACAGCTTCTATATGCAGTCAGCATAGCCTCTATATACCACAGTACAGCCTCTATATACAGTCAGCACAGCCTCTATATACCCTAGCACAAGCTCTATATACAGTCAGCACAACCTCTATATACAGTCAGCACAGCCTCTATATACAGTCAGCACAGACTCTATATACTCCAGCACAGCCTCTATATACAGTCAGAACAGCCTCTATATACAGTCAGCACAGCTTCTATATATCCCAGCACAGCCTCTATATACAGTCAGCCCAACCTCTATATACAGACAGCACAGCCTCTATATACAGTCAGCACAGCCTCTATATACCCCAGCACAGCCTCTATATACAGTCAGCACAGCCTCTATATACCCAGCACAGCCTCTATATACAGTAAGCACAGCTTCTATATACAGTCAGCACAGTCTGACCATTCACTCCTCTTTGCCATGCGCTCGGCAGTTTCTGCCGGCATTGGCAGAGAGGAGTGAATATCCCTTTTTTTAATGTTTTATTAGATTCTTTCGTAAAAATTTTGACGTGGGCTTCACGGTATTTCTGTACACCAGCCAGGTACAGCAGGCAGGAACGGGCTGCCCCCAGCCCCCAGCTGCTTATTTGTACCTATATCAAAAGTTCAACAAGCGCTCATCATGGGAACGTAGCTTTAAATGTCTGCAGGTGGCCCTTTAAAAATCTACTAACAAGGTATTCAGATAGAAGCGTGGCAAATATAAACCAAATTCTACATCTTAATGTTCCTCAAAGTATTATGAATAAGATCATAAAAAAATGTAATAAATCTAAAAGCCATTGTAGGCAATACAGTCTGACTTTTCCCTCCTTAATCCTAAGTAATATTACATGATATTAAATCTGTTTTTAATCCAAAACAGTGATTTAACCTAGATATAATGCAGATAATCAGTTTGAGTGCCTCTCAGCAATCAATTCTTATGTATTCTCACTAATATGTCAAAGTCAATGCACTTACTCCAACCAAGTAACGGTGCCATACTCCACATCAATGAATAGAACCACACGAGAAAAATTACTTGCATCGTCCGCTTTTTTGATGACCACTGTATAGATTGTAATGGTTTGGTTATAACAAGGTAACGATCAACAGCAATAGCCAGTAATGTCATCATCGAGGTTATCCCAAATAATGCACCACAGAATGCATAGATATTGCAGGCTATAAAACAATGGGAAAACAAAATTGGAGTCAGAATAAATGTACAATAATACATTCTAGCGGCATGAAACCACATGAATTACTTAAACAATTATATACCGTAGTTCAATTAGATACACAATATAGGAATATGTTAAAATATCTTGAATTCATGATATGTGAAATTGCTTCAAGAGTGATTTATCAATTTTAGAATCTCAGTGCATGACATAGTAATAATAAGTACATAATAAATCAAATTCTGGTCCATCGCCAGTATATTCATCAGCATAATACTTCTATAATGTGTACTGCCTTAAAGGAACACTACACAAAGCAAAGGTACAAAAAGATTAAAACTATTCTAGCACTTTCTCCCTTAGTCTTTCTGTTTAATTCAATTTTGTCTAATATCAAAATTCAAGCTTATATAAATTTAAACAAATCTCTGTGTGTCTCAGAAGACTGGCTACATCTCCAACTTCTCCCTCACTTTACTGTGTCTGGCTACTCGCTGCAGTAGGACACAATATTAAAGAGGTTGATCAGGCATTGGGTGCACATCTTCTGTTACTTTATGTGACTGCAGACTTGTTAATCCTCGCAGCATGTAGTAGAGAAAGAAATTGAAAGTGTAACCACACCGGAAAACTTAGCCTCTACAGTAGCTGGAAGAAGAAATCAGCCCTCTCAATCCACCTACTTATCTTCCCCTATTACCAAACCCCTTTTACATTTGCCTCTCAATCTGTGCATTGCTGGTGCCTTAGGAGACACCATCCTGCATTCTTGCTAAAGCTTTCGGCACAACAACTTCCAGTATTTTCTTGCCATTGTTAACAATCCACTAGGAGTTAGAGGTTCACATAATACAAGTGTATATGGGCATGACCGGAAACAGCAAATGATCACTCCAGTAAGCATGATGATGCATTCCTGTACTGACTGTGGTCCTAGTAATGTATTAATGTATTGATGAACGAGGGAAGGAAGAGGGAGTGTTGCATCACTGAAATCACCTGGAGCAGTTTGGTGCACGGAAGGATGTTTGCAATCCAGAAGTAGACTTGTAAGGAAAATTCAGCACCAGACCAATCTTCAAATTTTTGGAATATTTATTGGTGCATAATGAATAAAATGTATTATTTATATTCCAAAAATTTAAAGATTGGTCTGGTGTTGGATTTTCCTTACAAGTATTAATATATTGATGGTTATTGTAGCACTGCATTCAAGAACTGAAGGTGTTTCTGGTACTGCATTCATGTACTGAAGTGGTTTTGGAACTACATTCATGTACTGGTGGTGTCTTGGTGCTGAAACCAGTACTGACAGCATTCTGATCAAGCATAAATCAATATGCTTAGGGGCACCCTACAAGCCAAACCTCTAGCTATGCCTCCAGAAGGAAGCTAGAGTACCGGGAGGAAACCCACATAAACACGAGAAGAGCATGAAAAATTATTTTCTCTGTACTGTAGATTATAGGACAAAAGTTTCCATTCCAGAATACTGCAGGACTGCATATATCATTAGCATCTGACAAAGTCTGATCGGAACAGTTTTATCAAATAGCTTTCTTGGAGAACTCTCTTTTCTAGACTACAAAGGGAAGAAAATAATATATATTATATTAGTCAAATATTTACAAGGCTTACTTAACTATAAGGGCCACTTTACACACACCAACTTATCTGTCCAACTTCTGACCAACTTACTGGTTGCTGTGAAATCATGGACACATTGCTCCATTTTGTGGCTGTGTACAAATGGAACAATGTATCCATGGTTTCACTGCAACCAGTAAGTTGGTCAGAAGTTGAACAGATAAGTTGGTGTGTGTAAAGTGGCCATAAGAAATAGCCAAGGTTAATTTGTAATTAACATTTTTTTTTTATACCATGCATATACCATCTATTTATATCATACTTTGGAAGAAAACAATATGAATTTGTACTCACACAAACATATAAATGTGGTATATAGAAAATGCATATTAATAATAAAGATATCATACCTTTTTGAGTCACCTTGGTCTACCTGGTGCAGTGTTCTGCCATCTTCCTGACGTCACTTCCCAAAGCAGCTATTTGGTGGAGACAGCTGGCTGTAGCACCAACAGTAATCCAAGAAGCTGCCAAAGAAGAAAGAAGTGACGTCAGAAGATGGTTGGTGAATGAAGGCATCGCAATAACAAAATGATTGCATCAAAGTCATGCACCAACTTTCACAACCACACCAGACAACCAAAGCGGGTCATTCCAAAGGAACAAATGTACTGTATAACTCTATCATTGCCTTTATTTTTTAATGGCTTTCAAGAAAATATTTTGGTTGAAATGTACAAGATAGATAATGGACTGGCATTGGTTGTGATATAGTAAAAAGGTCATAACAAGAAAGGTTAAGAGTTCTGTATTTGATGAAATTGATTGTAATAAGGTAATCTCTTCATTAATACCTTGACTTCTCTACTTCTTATCAGTTTGCTGTACGACTGTATTTGATTATTATACTTTGTACTTGATTTATTGAAACTCGAATAAAAATTATTTGAACACAAGAAAGTTAAGACAACATGTTAATACATTCCTTAAAGGGCTATCTCTCTTGAGAACATGTTTCTTAAACAGCTCACAGCTATGAAGTCTCCTTACCTCTTGGTTGCTAGAAGGAGGGTGGGAGCTCCTCCTTGAGTACAGTTCTGGTCAAGAGCTCTGTCCTGTTTTAGAAATTAGCATTGTGTAAAGTTCTGAGTCTATACTGTTATCACAATGCATTTGGACACGCAGAGAGTTCAGGAATGTGAGTGTCATGATGAGGAGAATTGCTCTGGGATCTATGCTGGGGACTGTTGGATTGTGATTAAGCAGGTGTGATAAGAGACCTGTTTGGAGTTGAAATGAAGAAGGAGAAGGGAAGCAGCTAACAGACGTATAAAAATTAATGAGTGGGATAGATCTGATGTAAGGAATTAACTCTTCTCCTGAATTTAACTACTGTAAACTCTTGGTCATAGTCTAGAGACCGCGTTCCTTAGAAACAAGCTGTGTATTATGTAAGATAAAAGCTTCTCATGGCAGGGAGTGAAAGTGGAAATACAAGCCTTGTCAATGCAAATTTGCATATTTTCATGCTGTTAATTTAAGCAATTTAATAAATAAAAATACCTCTTTAAAGCCTCATTTTAAATTCAGAATTGGCATATCTAATATATCAAAGCCCAAGCCCACTTCCGTCACTTTGGCCAGGACTTCCGTCACTTTGTCATCGGCTACGTGACGTCACCACAGCGGTACACCCTGAACGGGTGGACCAACATGGCGGCCCTAAGCGGAGCGGGACTCAGCAGCCTGCTACGCTTACGGCCAGCCCGTACAGTCATCCAAACACACGGTCGGGAGATCACGCGTTAGCCACTGGCCGCCGGCTGGAACCAGCGCGAGCCAGCCGGGAGACGACCGCCGTTAGCCGGTCGTCTCCAACTGGCTCGCGGCTGGCCGGAGCTCAGCCGCGGCTACCTGTGGCACGGAGGTCCGCGGCGAGTCAGACGGGAGATGACCGGCTTTAGCCGCTGAGCTCCGTACCGTACACAGCTGTGGCTCAGCTCCGCCCAGCCGTGAGCCAGCTGGCATTTTCCGCCGGCCGCGATTGTGATTGGTCGCCAATTCAGCGTGGCCACCAATCAGAATGCGCCGCGCGCTATACCGCCATATTTGAAATACACTGTACTAAGTGTATTGAAGTATCGCACCATAGGCGCGCCGCTATTCTGATTGGTCGCCATGCTAATGCGGCGACCAATCAGAATAGCGCCACGCGCTATGCCACCATATTTGAAATACACTGTACTAAGTGTAATTGAAGTATGGCGCCATAGACCCCACCACTATTCAGTTGGTCGCCACGCTGAATGCGGCAACCAATCAGAATAGTGCCGCGCGCTATGCCGCCATATTTGAAATACACTCAGTACAGTGTATTTGAAGTATCGCGCCATAGAGCGCGCCGCTATTCTGATTGGTCGCCACGCTGAATGTGGCGACCAATCAGAAGAGCGCCGCGCGCTATCCCGCCATGTTTTAAATACACTGAGTACAGTGTATTTGAAGTATCGCGCCATAGAGCGCGCCGCTATTCTGATTTGTCGCCACGCTGAATGCGGCAACCAATCAGAATAGCGCCGCGCGCTATGCCACCATATTTGAAATACACTGAGTACAGTGTATTTGAAGTATCGCGCCATAGAGTGCGGCGCTATTCTGATTGGTCGCCACGCTGAATGCGGCGACCAATCATAATAGCGCCACGCGCTATGCCGCCATATTTGAAATACACTGTACTCAGTGTATTTGAAGTATCGCGCCATAGACCGCGCCGCTATTCTGATTGGTCGCCGCCTTCAGCGTGGCGACCAATCATAATAGCGGCGTGCGCTATGCCGCCATATTTGAAATACACTGAGTACAGTGTATTTGAAGTATGGTGCCATAGACCGCGCCGCTATTCTGATTGGTCGCTACGCTGAATGCGGCGACCAATCAGAATAGCGCCGTGCGCTATGCCGCCATATTTGAAATACACTGAGTACAGTGTATTTGAAGTATCGCGCCATAGAGCTCGCCGCTATTCTAATTGGTCGGCACTGAACGTTGGCGGCCAATCAGCATAGCGGCGCTCGCCACGGCGCCATGTGTAAAATCTGAAGTAATGGGTGGATTTTACACATGGCGCCGAGGCGAGCCATATACCATAGTGCTGCTATACATGTACTGTAAAGTATCGACATATACCATAGTGCTGCTATACATGTGCTGTAATGTACCGCCATATACTATAGCGCTGCTATACATGTAATGTAATGTACCACCATATACCATAGCGCTGCAATACATGTACTGCCATATACCATAGCGCTGCTATACATGCACTGTAATGTACCACCATATACCATAGTGCTGCTATATATATATAATGTAGTTCACTCACGTTGACTTAACACGTTCTGTCAGTCACAGTATGTCAACTACATACATATTCTAGACTACCCGATTCTTTAGAATCAGGCCGCCATCTAGTGTATACTTAAAAAATAAAAATATGTGTGAACTTTATATGACCTCTACCCTGCATTTGTCATTAGTGTTATATATATTCTTCAAGCTTTACATTTACAGTTGTCGCTGAACTAGTGGGTAGAGACTACCTGTTATAATGCCTCACATGCACAGTGACCATTTAAGGAACAAATTAAATTGTCCAAATTATAAAATTTCTGGGATGCATTACTGTTATTCATAACAACATGAAACTAGAATTTTATGTGCATTGTGCATGCAATAGCTAAAGTTGGCTAATAGTTTGTTTTTTTTAAGCATCCTCTGAATTTGTGTCAATTACCATGTACTCTGACAAATAAAATAAGAGAACAACACAGATTTCCTTAATGTTAATGTCATTGTGTTGACCTAGGTGAAAATATCCTAACATAATAAATTGTATTTTGAACTTATTTCATCAATAGAATATATTCTAAAGCACAGAATAAAAGTGTAAAGGAGATACATGAAAAAGAACACTGATCAAAATTAGAGAACATTTTCAGATAATTGCAAGTTATTAGTGTAAATCTGGCACCTGGTTCTAATTTCCTTATTTATGTAACGAACCCTATTTAACTGGCATCCTAACTTTCCAGTTGGCAATCACTTTGCAAAAATGATGTGCCAAAGTAAAGTGACTGAAACCCTCTGGCAGCAGGTTGTCCAGATGAAGGCCGAAGGGGTCACCCTATCAGCCATAGCAATAGAAGTTGGTCATTCCAAGTCTGTGATTTCTAGAATATTGCATCTTTACAACATCACAAACTCTTTAAAGTACCCCAAGAAGGTAGTCGCCCTGGAAAGACAAATGAAAGAGAAGACAGGATCATGCAGAAAATCTCCATGGGTAATTGTTTCAACACTGCAGCTGGAATAGCTCACCAGTTTAGCACTGAACAGGGTAAGGATCTGTCTCATCATACAGTGTCACAATACTTAAGGGCATTTGGACTGAAAGCCCAAATGCAGTGACCAATCCTCTCAATAGCAGAAAGAATCAAAAGGCGAGACTCACCTTTGGTGAAGAGCATGTTGTGTGGGCAGAGGAGAGGTAGTCCACAGTTAATTTTAGTGATGAAAGCAAGTTTAATCTATTTGAGTCTGATGGGAAACATTATGTTCATCAAGAAACTGGCAAATGACGGATCCCAAAGTGTGTCAAGAAGTTAGTAAAAGGTGTTGGATGATGTTTCATGATTTGGGGATTGTTTTCTGTTGCAGGGGTTGAACCTCTCATACAGCTACATTGCACAGTGAAATCAAGTGTGTATCAGAACCTTCTTTAACAACAAGTGATTCCTTATATGTGTTTAGCACTCAATCAGCCAGCAATTTTCATGCAGGATAAAGCCCCCTGTCACACAGCAAAATTGGTACAGCAGTTTTTTGAAACAGAAAACATTGAACAATGATACAGCCAGCATAGAGTACTGATCTAAATGCAATAGAAAACCTCTGAAAAATCCTTGGCGATAAAGTTATGGCCAAGAAACCCACAACAGTAACAACTGTGGAAGACACTGAACGAAGAGTGGGCCAAAATCACACAGAGCAGTGTGAAAGACTAGTGATGAGAGAACATAGTTCAAACATGTTCGTCAATTTAAGTCTGGGTAGAATTTAGCATTGTTTGTTTTAACCCCTTGAACTTGAACGTTTTGCTGAAAAGTCGGCAAGTTTGGGTTTTGTTTAGTAACTGAACGGATGACAAAAAGCATTAATGCATTTGCACTAATGCATATGTTCCACTGTGCCCATGCTGCTGGTTGTGCAGGACCGCACTGTCCATTGGACAGTGTGAGCCCTTTAACTCAGGCGGCAAGCTGGCAGGGGGAGCGGCTGTGCAGAAGGGGGCGGCGCCATATCCATACAGCGTCTTCCTGCCTGACTGGCCCCGCCGGCTGCGGTAAGACACAGCCTCTCCCCCTGCTGCATAGACAGACCTGTGGCGCGGCGGTGGCACAGATAGCAACGCCCCCCCAGTCCTCCCTTGCGGCTGTTAGGGCCGGCGGTGCTAGCTACTGACAGCACCTCCTCACCCCCCCTCCCCATGGTCCAAACCATGTGGCTCAGGCGGCAGGGGCGCTTGATGCACCCCTAGGGTTTTTATTACAGGAAAATCTTCAACATGTCAAATCTTGCAGCATATTTTGCCATGATTTTCACCTATAGACCTCAATGTTAGCTCCTAAATATGCAGCAGATACACAACAGTGTTCACACAATCCATATTTGCTGAGTATTCATAATAAATCTTTATTTATATAGCGCCAACATATTCTGCAGCGCTTTGCAATACAGTGGTTAATAAACAAAAATACACAATATAATACAGTAAGAAAATACATAATATAATACAGTAATTCCAGTAGAGAAAGAATACAGTACAATAATAGGAAACAATCAATGTAAAAAATGCAATACAACAGACAAAGCAAAGACAAACGTGACCCTGCTCAAAAGAGCTTACAATAGATAGAGGTTACACAAAGTGCAGGGGCTTATTACAATGATGGTCCAGGCATCTTGAGGAAGTGGGGGATAGAAATAAAGTTACACGAATGGTCACCTGACAATCTGTGAAGACGTTTTGGGTTTGGTGGAGTTTTAAGAAGAGTTATGTCGAGAGAGATAGTGAATGGGCTATGTACAGTACAAAGCAATTTTGTTTGGGAGAGTGATAGGCCGCCTTGAAAAGATGTGTTTTTAGTGAGCGTTTGAAGCCATGCAAGTTGTGGATGGTCCTGATTTCTTGGGGTATAGCATTCCAGAGAATTGGTGCAGCTCGGGAGAAGTCTTGGAGCCGTGAATGGGAGGATCAGATTAGTGCAGATGTTAGTCGAAGGTCGTTTGTAGAACGTAGAGAACGGGTGGGGTGATAGACAGAGATGAGGGAGGAGAGGTAGGGGGGTGCTGCATTGTGAAGGGCTTTGTGGGTGAGAACAAGCAATTTGAACTTGATCCTGTAGTGTATAGGCAGCCAGTGCAATGACTGGCACAGAGCGGAGACATCTGAGTAACGATTGGCCATGTAGGTGATTCTGGCTGCTGCATTAAGGATGGACTGTAAAGGGGAAAGTTTAGAGAGGGGAGGCCAATTCATAGAGAATTGCAATAATCAAGGCAGGAGTGGATTAGGGCCATGGTAAGGGTTTTAGTTGTTTCCATGGTGAGAAAGGGGCGGACTGTAGAGATTGTATATAGGAGGTGAAGGAGAGATCGGTGTCAAACATGACACCCAGACAGCGATCCTGTTGCCTAGGTGTTATTGTGGTACTGCACACTGAGAGAGAGATGTCAGATTTAGGGACGTTAGTGGAGGGCCGGAGCAAAAGAAGTTCAGTTTTGGAAAGGTTGAGTTTTAAATAGAGAGCAGATATGATGTTGGAAACTGCAGCTAAACAGTCATTGGTGTTCATAAAATCGCAGGGGTAAGGTCAGGGGCTGAAGTGTATAATTATGTGCTGTCAGCATAGAGATGGAAGTGGGGCCAGCAAATGATACACTGAAAGAGCGGTCAGAAAGATAGGAAGAGAGCCAGGAGAGCTGTGTCCTTTATACCAATGGAGTGCAACAGAGAGAGTAGGAGATGGTGCTCAACAGTGTCAAAAGCTGCAGAGAGATCAAGAAGAATAAGCAGAGAGTGGTCACCATTACGTTTTGCTGTCAGTAGGTTATTGGTCACTTTGAGAGCAGTTTCTGTAGAGTGAAGGGGGCGAAAGCCTGACTGTAATGGATCTAGAAGAGAGTGAGTGGAGAGGTAACAGGTGAAGAGGGAGTAGACCAGGCGCTCCAGAAGTTTAGAGATGAAGAGGAGATTGGAGACTGATCTGATGTTATTTGCGCAGGATGGGTCGAGAGAAGCTTTCTTTAATAATGGAGTAATGATCGAGTGTTTGAAGGAGGAGGGTGATATGCCAGAAGAGAGGGAGAGGTTGAAGATTTTGGTTAGGTGAGTGGTGACGACCGGACAGAGAGACTGGAGTAGGTGTGAGGGAATGGGGTCAGTGGTGCATGTAGTGGGACAAGGGGAAGAGAGGAGCCTGGCAACTTCTTCTTCTGTAACTGGGTCAAATGTGGAGAGTGAGCCGGGGGAGATGTGGGGAAGAATGGGAATGACAGCACTTGGAGGCTGGGAGCTGATTTCTTGGCGGATCTTGTCTATTTTATCCATAAAGTAAGAGGCCAGATCATCAGCACATATGTCAGTGATGGGAGCCTGCACTTTAGGACTGAGGAGAGAGTGAAAGGTGTCAAAGAGTTTTTTTGGATTGTTGGATAGTGAGGAAATCAGGGTGGTGAAGTAGGTTTGTTTGGCAAGGTGAAGGGCAGAGTTGTAAATTTTAGCATGAATTTATAATGGATAAAGTCTTCTAGTGAGCTAGTTTTACTCCATAGGCATTCAGCACTCCTAGAGCATCACTGGAGGAATCGAGTTTGTGATGTGAGCCAGGGCTGTTTTGTTCTATGTTTGCAAGTTCTGAGGGTGAGGGACGCTACTTGGTCCAGGGTGCTTCTGAGAGTGTTATTATAGGGATTTACTGCCAGATCTGGACAGAAGAATGAGGAGATTGGGGACAGTGATGAGATGAGAGAATCTGTGAGTGCATGAGGGTTAATGGTCTGTAGATTTTTGGATGTTTGATAGGTAGGGGTGGGCTTTGGTTGGTGTGGGTTAGTAAGCGTGAAGGAGAGAATGTTGTGGTCAGAGAGGGGAAGAGATTAATTTTCTAGGGAGGAGGTAGAGTAGAGTCGGGTAAAGACCAGGTCAAGGGTGTTACCATCCCTTTGTGTCTCAGAGGTTGAGAGCTGTGAGAGGCCAAGAGACGTGGTTAGAGATAGGAGCTGGGATGCAGATGCGGAGATGGGGCTGTTTATGGGGATGTTAAAATCTCCCAGAATGAGGACTGGTAATTCTGAGGACATGAAGTGTATCAGCCACGCGGAGAAATTGTAGAGGAACTGGGTGGGTGACCCTGGGGGGCAGTATACCACTGATACTCTGAGGGGAAGGCGATGGAATAGCTTAATGGTATGAACCTCAAAAGAAGCGAATGAGAGTGATGGGGCTGGAGGGATGACCTGGAAAGCACATTGATGGTACAGGAGTAAGCCAACTCCACCACCATGTCTGTTCCCAGGTCTTGGAGAATGGGAGAAGTGTAGGCCACCGTGAGAAATAGCAGCAGGGGAAGCAGTGTCAGAATCCTGGATCCAGGTTTCAGTGAGGGCCAGGAGATTGACAGAGTTAGTGAGAAAGTAGTTATGAATGAAGGGAAGTTTATTGCATACAGACCGTGGATTTCAGAGAGCGCAATTAGAAGAGGGAGATGAAGGTGTGCAGGTAATGCTAATAAGGTTAGTGGGGTTTCTGTGTGACGTGGGAGAGGGGTTGAAGTTGGCAAAGGACGGACCAGGGTTGGGATAGATATCACCTGACAGGAGCAGCATTAAAAAGAGAAAGAGCAAGTACTTCTTGGATTTAGGACCTGGTTTATTATGACAAACTTTGGAATATGATGGGCTGAGAGTCTTCAGTAAGCTGAAGATAGCATGGGAGCTGTACATAGAGTAGGGCAAGAGTCAGGGGCTGATGTGAATGAGTGGTGAAGGAAGGGGGATAGGGTGATAAAAATTGGTGGTGAGACCACATAGGAAAACAAACAATGAGATAAAAGACATGGTAAAGATTAGTAGTGAATAGAGATAAATACAGTGTTTGATTGGCCCTCTATGTCATTACCTTCCAGTCTATCCCAGTCAATTCCGGTCAATTTCTGGTCTACTTCATATTTTGCCACTTTTAACAGCCACTTTGTAGCAGACATTTCTGTAGAAGACTAAAACTGGCCCCAGATATGTTTCCAAAAAGTGAAATCAGGTGAGGAGCAGGAGGAGGGAACTGAGCTTCATTAGCCCATCACCAATCAGACCATAGACACATGGTGATTCACAGCCAGCTAACACAAAGGATCATAAAACAGTAGGGGTCAGTGAAATGGAGAGGTACATTAATAATGGAATACAATATATTACAGCAGGGAAATTGCACCACATGGACAGCAGAGATGAGTGGAGGACTGTGCAGTTACATGTACCACAGATATTTTAAGCAAGGAAATTGCACCACACAGACAGCAGAGATGAGGGGGAGGACTGTGCAGTTACACATACCATAGATATTTAAAGCTGGGAAATTGCTGCATATTTAGCAAGTATATTTTGCAACGATGATATGGGGCTCTGCTGTATTTTTGGTCACCAGCACAGGTACATCAGGCTGGGAAGGGCTGCCACCAACCCCCAGATGCCTAGATTTACCTGGCTGGTAATCAAAAACATTTTTTTTCTATTATTTCTTAAAATAATTAAAAAAAAGTGATGTGGGTCTTAACCGTATTTTAGTTGCCAGCCAGGTACAACTAGTCAGCAGGGGGCTGTATTATTCAATGTGGGGAGGCCCAAACATTATGAGCCCCCCCCTTGCTGCAAATTGCAGCCCGCAGTTGCCACAGAAAATGGTGCATTCATCACAGTGCCACTTTCCGGAGCTGTACCCAACTCTTCTAGCTGCACTCTGGCAGTGGCAGATTGAGCAATAAAAAAGGGGTTGATTCAAGCTGAATAATGCCAGCTGGCACTAAGTTTGAGATAAATTAAAAGATAAAGGAAGCGCACATAGAGTAGTATTGCTATTATAGCAGGTCCCTCAGACCCCAAATGGTTAAACTCACCTGATGTAGTTGTGAGTGTCACAACTACAATAAAAGCACACAGGAGGTCGCTGCAGGCTCCCAGCTGAGAACTGAAGAATCCAGATAAGAGTGAAAAAGAGCTGGGATCAAATGCCGCGCTGACCACAAAGATAAACACAAAGTAAATCACACACTCTGTTTATTTTGCCTACACGTGTTTCATGGCTCATAGCCACTTCCTTAGGGCATCCATACCTCTTTTTCACTCTTATCTGGATACTAAGTTTGAGAGTCATAATGTTGTTCTTATGTTATACTCAGCATTATGAATCTCTAGTAAATAGTACATAATACACAACAGAGAAAAACCTTTTTATCTGAACAAAAAACATAAATTCTTACCTCAATTCCATCTTATTACTTCTAAGTAAGCGTCCATGATCCTCTATGATGAACATTCACACTGGGACCCAAATATTACTGAGTTTCCTATGGGAAAGGTAACCTGAGTTCAGAGCCATAGTTGAACTCAGGTGAACCTGTCAGTCAGTCAGTCAGTCAGTCAGTGTCCTGTCTTCAGTGTGAATGGTCATTGCAGAGGACTGTGGAGGGTTATGTGGAATAATTAAAATGAAATTGAGGTATGTGTTTGTGTTTTTGCTCAAATAAAATGATTTTTGTCTGTATTGTGCATTATTTACTATTTACTAGAGATTCATAATGGCCAGGTCTAATATTGGTCTGACATTATGAAAATCAGGCTTAGTGCCAGCGGTTAATATTAATGTGGCAATAACCCCTTTATTATTCAGTCTGCTAATGGCACCAGGGTACTGGAAAAGTCAGGGTACAGCACTAGAAAATGGCACTTCTAATGAATGCGCCATTTTCTAGGGCAGCTGCGGCTTCTATATGCAACATGGGGGCCAAGAATGCCTGGGCCTTCCCACGATGAGGATTGCAGCCCCCAGCTGCCTAGTTGTACCTGGCTGGCAAAACAAAAATACAGGGATGCCCCATATAGTTTTTCCTTTAATTATTTCTTGAAATAATTAAAAAAAAATGACACGAGGGTTTGCTGTATTTTTGTTTGCCAGTCAGGTACAACTAGGCAGCTGGTGGCTGGAATCCTCAACTTGGGGAGGCCCAAGTGTTCTTGGCCTATCGCTGCTGCAAATTGCAACCCACAGCCACCCCAGAAATGGCACATTCATCATAGTGCCATTTTCTGGAACTATAACCGGCTCTTTCAGCTGCCCTTGGGTAATGGCAGACTGGGTAATAAAGTGGTTAATGCCAGCTATGTACTGCCAGCTGGCACTAAGCCTAGGTTCCTAACCCCTTAAGGACTGAGTCACTTTGCAGCTTAATGACCAGACCGCTTTTTGTAATTCTACTACTGTCCCTTTATGAGGTAATATCTCTGGAACGCGTCAACGGATCCTAGCGATTCTGAGATTGTTTTTTCGTGACATATTGGGCTTCATGTTGGTAGTAAATTTAGGTCAATAATTTTTGCGTTTATTTGTGAAAAAAATAAAAAATTTGGTGAAAATTTGCAATTTTCAATTTTTTATTTTTATTCTGTTAAACCAGAGAGTTATGTGACACAAAATAGTTAATGAATCACATTTCCCACATGTCTACTTCACATTAGCTCAATTTTGTAAAAAAAAATTTTTGGGTAGGAAGTTATAAGGATTCAAAGTTCATGAGCAATTTCTATTTTTCCAGCAAAATTTTAAAAAAACATTTTTTTAGTGACATCACATTTGAAGTCCCTTTGAGGGGTGTATATGACAGAAAACACCCAAAAGTGACACCATTCCAAAACCTGCACCCCTCAAGCTACTTAAAACTACATTCAAGAAGATTATTAACCCTTCAGGCGCTTCACAGGAACTAAAGCATGTGGAAGGAAAAAATTGACATTTTAATTTTTCCAACAAAAATGTTCTTTTAGGCTCAATTTTTTCATTTTCACATGGGTAACAGGATAAAATGCATCCTAAAACTTCTCACACTATTCACATGCCCAAGACTCCCACACCAGGATAGATACTGGCTTATGAGTTCTGCACTAATGTCGTTGGTTCAACAAACAAAAATTTTAGATATATTTATTTCTGACCATGCAACAATTACTATGCATATCCAGTTAAGACAACCCATCAAATTTAACAAGGAGGTTCCCCTCGTACTTCTATACATCTGAAGATTTTAAAAACTATCTTCATCTGGAATGGAACTATTATAAAATCAACAATATAGAACATATAGCAACACCTCAACTTTTTTGGGATACCTTCAAAGCGGTCATGAGATGCCATATTATATCTTATTGAGTAATAAAATGAAAAATTTAATGCAAAGAATTTTGGAATCACAATCACAGCTCACAGAGGCATACAAACAATTTAAAACCAATAATACGCCACTCACAAAAAAGAAATATCTAGAGACAAAGGAAGCGGCAGAGGTCCTAGCTCATGAAAGAGCGGCTTATGGTGTGGATTTTCAGAAACAGAAATATTTTAGATGGGGAAACAAGCCAGGGGCATCACTCACAAGACATATCATAAAGCAACCAGAGTCCATAAAATCTTAAATAAACAACGTGTAACCCAGACTACTGACGAGGGAATCAATGGGGAGTTTAAGTAATTTTTGAGACACTTTACAGGGCAGAACAGAAGGAGGAGGATGCCATCTCTGACTTCGTAACACCTGAGACGGTCCCCAGACTGACGAAAGAGCAAAGACAATTACTTAATTGCAAAGTGACGGTAGCGGAGGTGATACAGACCATTAGTGATGAGCGAGTACCAAAATGCTCGGGTGCTCATGCTCGGGCCAAGCATCCCAAGATACTTGTGTACTCGGACCGAGCACCGAGCCCAATGTTATCCTATGGGAGACCCGAGTATTTTTATGAAATGACCGCCGGCAGCATGTAGAAACCCTAAAAATGTCACAAAAGCCTCAGAAGAGTGCTTAAATGACATGGCAACACCATGGGAAGACCTCTGTAAGCATTTCTCACTCAAAAGTCACAGCTGTGAACAATGTTGTCCGAGTTTCACGCCAACTTTACGGAGTCACCAGAAAACCTTCCAAAATGACACCAAAATGAATATTCAGGGTGGAAATGTTAAGGGCACATACCCAATAGTGAGATACAGCTGGTGTATGTTACTTTTTGTGATTACATGAAAGATTTTACGTGAAAACATTGTGCGTAACTCCGATGTCCCTGAGAAGAGACGTACATGAAGCCCTGTCTTGACATAATGTGCCCATTTTAAGGAAGTGGGTGTATTGTAGTATTTTCCTTTACCACGGCAGTCCAAAATTGTGAGGTTCACCAATGACCCATGCATACAGACATGCATGAGGGCCTGTAAACCTCAAGTGGGTGTATTGTAGTATAGCCCTTTGGCAGGGCAGCCAAAAAATTGGAATGGATTACAATGACCCTGCTATACAGATCGTAAAACCTGACTGGGCACAGGTAAACTGAAAGTGCCTGTATGAGCTAGTCAATACCCCCACTGTTTGGCAGGAAGCAGATAATATCTGGTGAGGGTATCACACAAGCCCTACTGTGGTACAGGAAGCTGGTATGGCATTAACCTGAAGTAAGAGTATGTAGTAACGTCTCTATGTCAGGGCACAAAACTATATGGATTCACCACTGATCACTAGTCATACGACATGCATGATGGGTCTGTAAAAGGAAGGAGGTGATATGTATTAGACTGCCTTCATTCGGCACAGCCTGACGCTGCACAAAAGTGGGTAGGTATTAACTCATGACAGCTATAGCTACAACAGTTCATGGTGGCCTGTAAACCTGAATGGTTGTGTTATAGTAGTAGTAACAGCCTCTTTCTGGTCCAGGAGCGATAGAAAACTTGGATGAGCTTCAACACAATGCCCTGGTACTGACGTGCAGGAGCGGATATGATACCCTGTATGAGAGTAGTTAGCTACTAATTCCCTTTTGGCAAGGGCTGGATATGGATATTAGTGCGTATAGAGTTCAATAAGACCATTGATCAGTATAGGACATTATTGAGGTCCTGTGCTATGATGGGGGTTGGTTTTGTAGTCTATTAGTTTCCTATTGCAGATCCGGCTAGCCAAAAATGGGTACTTTCATACAATACCCTTGCATACAGACATGCATGAAGGGTGTTAACCTTACAAGTGTTTAATTGTGAATATTAGACCTTCAGCAGGCCATGGCCAAAGCAAAAAATTGGGAGGTACTACATAGACCATGCAGTATGACAGATGATGGTCCTTGTTACTCCAAGTGGGAAATTGAAATCCTTGATATGGGAATCATAGCAAAAACAGTGGTGTGGTTTCAATCAACTACACAAACAAGTCTGGTCTGAGAGAAGGGGTACATGATAACCCTTCAAGTGGGTCATTTCATAGTATCTTGTCCATTTGGCGGATCATCCAAAAATTGATGATACAATAAACATAAAACCCTTATGCATCAATACTTCAATATAAGCCTTGAACACTAAGCTGTGTATTTAGTGAGCCCTTATTAAATGGATATCCAAAATTAGGATGATTCCACATTACCCACGATTTGAGAAGTAGCACACATTGATGGCTTTAGGCATTTTTACCACGGGGAAGAGATCAAGAATGGGCTGATCGTTGTTATGCTTCAAAAGAATGGGGAAAAAATTTCCCGGATATAACATACAACTAGCTAACTTGAAGATCATGGTGGACTTGGATATGGAGGAGTCCAGCTACACTATTAGCAAATACCAGAACTGTGTATCATTGAGGTGATGTGCAGGTACATGCAAAACTACCCAATAACTTGAATAATTCCGCTGTATGCTAAGCTGGAGGTTGTTTTTGGAAGCTGGCCCCAATCCCAAAAACACTAGTACATCTGATCCACGAAGTTGCCTGATTACTGCGTTTCAATGACAGGAGGCCTTTTTTTAATCTGAATATTTTTACAAAAACACTGGCTCTGACAACGCATTTTGAGTTTCCGGCAAGGTACATCAAGGGCTGTACAGCAGCCAATTTATGCCTGCTGGTCCATCGCGGAGCCCTATAAATATTGTAATTTAAAAAGAAAATGTCGGGTCACGTTGTTTACTTCGCAAGGTACATCTAGCAGCTGGTCCAAACATGAGACTATTCTTGTGGCCTCCCCCACCTGCAAATGCTAGGCCGCAGCGCCTAGGAAATGTGCATCATTAAAGACTGTTCCCTTACCTCTGGCGTGAATTGGCACTTGTTGCCCTCATGCGGCCTAGCCCAAGGTTCTTGTCGGCCCCTGTTCAGACCTATGTGCTTGCGTTTTATAGAGGGGAAATCTTTGCAAAAACTCAGACTATGGTTTGGAACTCTGCATTTTGTGACCCCCAGCCTCGAGATAAGAGACTATAATGTTTTCCTTGAGAGTGGACGTCGTAAGGATTCAACGTAGTCATGATTGCTCGTCCAGAGTTCTAACGCGATGCGGTCACGATGCAGGCAATGCTTACCATAAGTGTCAGCTCAGTGCCGCAGACTCTTAACAGAGCTACATCACTTCAGTTATGGAATACCAACTGATGACTGACATGGCTAACCTTACTCTGCATCGTCCCATCAACTCATTACCATGTACTCGCCTGGCACCACAGGTCAGACGAGTTCATGGTACTTGGTGTGCATGGTCATAATCCTCAATTGGTGCCAGGCAGATTGGCCTAGTCTGCCATCACTCTCGTCATATCCTACTGACGTTGTCATGGGAATTGATACTGGGTGTGTGTTTCCCTCAACCCACTACTGTTTCGCATCCAACTCAGTTCGAGTCGCCTGGCAACTCAGTTACAGTATTACTATGGTATTTTGAGCAGCGACGTTTTGAAGCAGAAGTGAAGTATGGTGACGCTAATAATGGGTCAGTCGCCGCCATACCATCTGGTGCAGATTCCCTCAAAGTTTGAGATGGAACTCGGTTACAAGGTCCCGGACTCATCCAAGTTCCATGTACCTCAGGTGTTTGGTGTGGAGTTTGGACCCATGTTACCAGAACGGCACTTAGGTGTGCAGTAGTCAACATGGCACCTCTGTTACAATCCATAATCCTAGCACCATAATTGGACTAGAGTTGCATTCCAATGGTGGTGGACTCAGCACCCACTTGGCCCGGAAGACCAACGGCGCGAAAGACGCCAAGGACGGCTGACCACAAGGTGACTTTCTGCAAATGGCAGACAGCATCGACTACCTTACCAGCAGGATGAGAGCCTGGGTAGACTTATAAATGGCTGAACCCAGGTGAGCACATGGGACCAGATGGAACAGCGTCAGCGGCAGTGACAGCAAGGCGCCAACCGGTTCCGGTCATTGGTCACAGCGACCGACCGGCTAGGTTCCAGAGGGACCAGTCGACTCCATGTGTTCAGAGCTGCACCAACTGAGATCTGCATTGGGGGTTGTCACTATGCATATAGCTCAGCAGCAGACATGTTGCCGCTGCAGAGGCAGGCTGACTAGGGATTCCAAGCGATTGGGAACTAGGTAGTGGACAGGCTAATAGTGGATGGGGATGGCAGAGAGGATGTGGGCTGAGGGCAGGACATTCCGGCTCTGAGCAATGGAGTGGAAACCATGACAGAGTTGCCTGCAATCCATGGTGATGTGAATGGCAGTACTTACGACACTCACTCGCTCAAATGGGACTAATCCACCTTCCCTCTTAGTTAACCCAGTGTCACGTTGTCAAGGAGATGTAAGCGCCTTGACATTAGCACTGTCCACGTGTCTGTGGTAACTGACACTTTTTGGCTAAACTGCGTTTGGTCAGGATTGATGTTAATGTTGACCAATTAGACTTGCAATGGGAGAGCCACAATAGAAGAAATATACCTGGCCGGAGTAATCATTTCTTTGTAAAGACAAGCCATCCCAACATATTCCCTCAAACCTCTGTCCTCTTACACCCCACCGCGGGAAAGAAACATTGTTTCTAGCGTAAGCAGTCGCAAAAGTGTGAACATAGTCTCGAGTACTGGATTCAGCTTATAGGTTGAACAATGGCACTTCCTTTGTCACCGCGCAAGTCTAGCGACGATGAGAACGCAATGGAGCATGGTTACGTGTGAGGGAGTTGTATCTAGTCGATGCAACTTCAAGGTACTGGCATGAGGCTGTTCGCAGGCAGCATGGACAGGGGATTGGCTCGCACGCACAACACGCGAAGACGTAGCAGTGACATCAGCAAGCACCGCTCCTTGACTCTGTTATACTTCCCACAAAGTAGGGTGCTTGGCTGACATGTGCCTAATCATGCTGGTGGTGGTCAGGCTGCTAGTTTTCGTACCCCTGCTGATGCTGGCATTGCAGGTGTTGCAAATGGCCTTTTTAGAGTCATCTAGAGCCAACTTAAAAAACTGCCAGACTCGGGAAGACCTAACATTTGCACAGGCACCTTGTGTCGTCTTGTTGTTCCGGGGAACGGTTGCCTGCCTCCTGCCTGCGGACACCACCCTGCTTCTTACTGCCTTTTGGGATGCTACGCCTCTCCTCCCCCTGTGCACTGCTGGCCTCGCTCTGCATGTCCTCCTGCCAGGTTGGGTCAGCTACTGGATCATCCACCACATCGTCTTCCTCTTCCGCACCCTGATCCTCCTCCTGACTTCCTGGCAATTGTGTCTCATCATCGTCCACCCCATGTTGAAACACGTTGCCAACGTTCCCTTCATGAGAACGTGGCTGCTCAAATATTTGGGCATCTGTCCATACGCTCTCCTCATGACCCACTTCAACAGGAGCTGGCGAGAGGCCAGATTGTGCGAATGGATACGTGAACAGCTCTTCCGAGTGTCCAAGTGTGGGATCAGAAATGTCCGTGGACGTGAACTCGGCCTGGTGGTAGGAAGGAGGATCAGGTTGGGAAATGTGCGGTGCAGTATCACGGCTACTGACACTTGACCGTGTGGAAGACAGGGTGTTTGTGGAGGTGCCAATCTGACTTGAAGCATTATCCGCTATCCAAGTAACAACCTGTTGACACTGGTCTTGGTTCAAGAGCGGTTGTACTGCTGCGGGCCCAAGAATTTGAGAGAGGACGTGCGAGCGAGGAGATGTGCCACTTTGTTGTTGCGAAATTAGTGCTTGCACACGACCTCGGCCTCTGCCTGCACCACCATCACGTCATCTTCCTTGTTCCTTGCCAACGCCCTTGCGCATTTTGCCTGTATACAGCTACAACAGTCTCCTGACTGTTGTGGTCACAGGAAAGCTGGATATGGATATTAGACCCTGCCTGTATACAGCTAGTCAGCTACAACAGTCTCCTGACTGTTCTGGTCACAGGAAAGCTGGATATGGATAGCCTGCCTGTATAGAGCTAGTCAGCTACTACAGTCTCCTGACTGTTCTGGTCACAGGAAAGCTGGATATGGATATTAGACCTGCCTGTATAGAGCTAGTCAGCTACAACAGTCTCCTGACTGTTCTGGTCACAGGAAAGCTGGATATGGATATTAGACCCTGCTTGTATAGAGCTAGTCAACTACAACAGTCTCTTGACTGTTCTGGTCACAGGAAAGCTGGATATGGATAGCCTGCCTGTATAGAGCTAGTCAGCTACTACAGTTTCCTGACTGTTCTGGTCACAGGAAAGCTGGATATGGATATTAGACCCTGCCTGTATACAGCTAGTCAGCTACAACAGTCTCCTGACTGTTCTGGTCACAGGAAAGCTGGATATGGATATTAGACCCTGCTTGTATAGAGCTAGTCAGCTACAACAGTCTCCTGACTGTTCTGGTCACAGGAAAGCTGGATATGGATAGCCTGCCTGTATAGAGCTAGTCAGCTACTACAGTCTCCTGACTGTTCTGGTCACAGAAAAGATGGATATGGATATTAGATCCTGCCTGTATAGAACTAGTCAAATACAACAGTCTCCTGACTGTTCTGGTCACAGGAAAGCTGGATATGGATAGCCTGCCTGTATAGAGCTATTCAGCTACTACAGTCTCCTGACTGTTCTGGTCACAGGAAAGCTGGATATGGATATTAGACCCTGCCTGTATACAGCTAGTCAGCTACAACAGTCTCCTGACTGTTCTGGTCACAGGAAAGATGGATATGGATATTAGACCCTGCCTGTATAGAGCTAGTCAACTACAACAGTCTCCTGACTGTTCTGGTCACAGGAAAGCTGGATATGGATAGCCTGCCTGTATAGAGCTAGTCAGCTACTACAGTCTCCTGACTGTTCTGGTCACAGAAAAGCTGGATATGGACATTAGACCCTGCCGGTATAGAGCTAGTCAGCTACAACAGTCTCCTGACTGTTCTGGTCACAGGAAAGCTGGATATGGATATTAGACCCTGCCTGTATAGAGCTAGTCAGCTACAACAGTCTCCTGACCGTTCTGGTCACAGGAAAGCTGGATATGGATATTAGACCCTGCCTGTATAGAGCTAGTCAGCTACAACAGTCTCCTGACTGTTCTGGTCACAGGAAAGCTGGATATGGATATTAGACCCTGCCTGTATAGAGCTAGTCAACTACAAACAGTCTCCTGACTGTTCTGGTCACAGGAAAGCTGGATATGGATAGCCTTCCTGTATAGAGCTAGTCAGCTACTACAGTTTCCTGACTGTTCTGGTCACAGGAAAGCTGGATATGGATATTAGACCCTGCCTGTATACAGCTAGTCAGCTACAACAGTCTCCTGACTGTTCTGGTCACAGGAAAGCTGGATATGGATATTAGACCCTGCTTGTATAGAGCTAGTCAGCTACAACAGTCTCCTGACTGTTCTGGTCACAGGAAAGCTGGATATGGATATTAGACCCTGCCTGTATAGAGCTAGTCAGCTACAAAAGTCTCCTGACTGTTCTGGTCAGAGGAAAGCTGGATATGGATAGCCTGCCTGTATAGAGCTAGTCAGCTACTACAGTCTCCTGACTGCTCTGGTCACAGAAAAGCTGGATATGGATATTAGATCCTGCCTGTATAGAGCTAGTCAAATACAACAGTCTCCTGACTGTTCTGGTCACAGGAAAGCTGGATATGGATAGCCTGCCTGTATAGAGCTATTCAGCTACAACAGTCTCCTGACTGTTCTGGTCACAGGAAAGATGGATATGGATATTAGACCCTGCATGTATAGAGCTAGTCAACTACAACAGTCTCCTGACTGTTCTGGTCACAGGAAAGCTGGATATGGATATCCTGCCTGTATAGAGCTATTCAGCTACTACAGTCTCCTGACTGTTCTGGTCACAGGAAAGCTGGATATGGATATTAGACCCTGCCTGTATACAGCTAGTCAGCTACAACAGTCTCCTGACTGTTCTGGTCACAGGAAAGATGGATATGGATATTAGACCCTGCCTGTATAGAGCTAGTCAACTACAACAGTCTCCTGACTGTTCTGGTCACAGGAAAGCTGGATATGGATAGCCTGCCTGTATAGAGCTAGTCAGCTACTACAGTCTCCTGACTGTTCTGGTCACAGGAAAGCTGGATATGGACATTAGACCCTGCCGGTATAGAGCTAGTCAGCTACAACAGTCTCCTGACTGTTCTGGTCACAGGAAAGATGGATATGGATATTAGACCCTGCCTGTATACAGCTAGTCAACTACAACAGTCTCCTGACTGTTCTGGTCACAGGAAAGCTGGATATGGATAGCCTGCCTGTATAGAGCTAGTCAGCTACTACAGTCTCCTGACTGTTCTGGTCACAGGAAAGCTGGATATGGACATTAGATCCTGCCGGTATAGAGCCAGTCAGCTACAACAGTCTCCTGACTGTTCTGGTCACAGGAAAGCTGGATATGGATATTAGACCTGCCTGTATAGAGCTAGTTAACTACAACAGTCTCCTGACTGTTCTGGTCACAGGAAAGCTGGATATGGATAGCCTGCCTGTATAGAGCTAGTCAGCTACTACAGTCTCCTGACTGTTCTGGTCACAGGAAAGCTGGATATGGATATTGACCCTGCCTGTATACAGCTAGTCAGCTACAACAGTCTCCTGACTGTTCTGGTCACAGGAAAGCTGGATATGGATAGCCTGCCTGTATAGAGCTAGTCAGCTACTACAGTCTCCTGACTGTTCTGGTCACAGGAAAGCTGGATATGGATATTAGACCCTGCCTGTATAGAGCTAGTCAGCTACAACAGTCTCCTGACTGTTCTGGTCACAGGAAAGCTGGATATGGATATTAGACCCTGCCTGTATAGATCTAGTCAGCTACAACAGTCTCCTGACTGTTCTGGTCACAGGAAAGCTGGATATGGATATTAGACCCTGCCTGTATAGAGCTAGTCAACTACAACAGTCTCTTGACTGTTCTGGTCACAGGAAAGCTGGATATGGATAGCCTGCCTGTATAGAGCTAGTCAGCTACTACAGTTTCCTGACTGTTCTGGTCACAGGAAAGCTGGATATGGATATTAGACCCTGCCTGTATACAGCTAGTCAGCTACAACAGTCTCCTGACTGTTCTGGTCACAGGAAAGCTGGATATGGATATTAGACCCTGCTTGTATAGAGCTAGTCAGCTACAACAGTCTCCTGACTGTTCTGGTCACAGGAAAGCTGGATATGGATATTAGACCCTGCCTGTATAGAGCTAGTCAGCTACAACAGTCTCCTGACTGTTCTGGTCAGAGGAAAGCTGGATATGGATAGCCTGCCTGTATAGAGCTAGTCAGCTACTACAGTCTCCTGACTGTTCTGGTCACAGAAAAGATGGATATGGATATTAGATCCTGCCTGTATAGAGCTAGTCAAATACAACAGTCTCCTGACTGTTCTGGTCACAGGAAAGCTGGATATGGATAGCCTGCCTGTATAGAGCTATTCAGCTACTACAGTCTCCTGACTGTTCTGGTCACAGGAAAGCTGGATATGGATATTAGACCCTGCCTGTATACAGCTAGTCAGCTACAACAGTCTCCTGACTGTTCTGGTCACAGGAAAGATGGATATGGATATTAGACCCGGCTGTATAGAGCTAGTCAACTACAACAGTCTCCTGACTGTTCTGGTCACAGGAAAGCTGGATATGGATAGCCTGCCTGTATAGAGCTAGTCAGCTACTACAGTCTCCTGACTGTTCTGGTCACAGAAAAGCTGGATATGGACATTAGACCCTGCCGGTATAGAGCTAGTCAGCTACAACAGTCTCCTGACTGTTCTGGTCACAGGAAAGCTGGATATGGATAGCCTGCCTGTATAGAGCTAGTCAGCTACAACAGTCTCCTGACTGTTCTGGTCACAGGAAAGCTGGATATGGATATTAGACCTGCCTGTATAGAGCTAGTCAGCTACAACAGTCTCCTGACTGTTCTGGTCACAGGAAAGCTGGATATGGATATTAGACCCTGCCTGTATAGAGCTAGTCAGCTACAACAGTCTCCTGACTGTTCTGGTCACAGGAAAGCTGGATATGGATATTAGACCCTGCCTGTATAGAGCTAGTCAACTACAAACAGTCTCCTGACTGTTCTGGTCACAGGAAAGCTGGATATGGGTAGCCTGCCTTTATAGAGCTAGTCAGCTACTACAGTTTCCTGACTGTTCTGGTCACAGGAAAGCTGGATATGGATATTAGACCCTGCCTGTATTACAGCTAGTCAGCTACAACAGTCTCCTGACTGTTCTGGTCACAGGAAAGCTGGATATGGATATTAGACCCTGGTTGTATAGAGCTAGTCAGCTACAACAGTCTCCTGACTGTTCTGGTCACAGGAAAGCTGGATATGGATATTAGACCCTGCCTGTATAGAGCTAGTCAGCTACAACAGTCTCCTGACTGTTCTGGTCAGAGGAAAGCTGGATATGGATAGCCTGCCTGTATAGAGCTAGTCAGCTACTACAGTCTCCTGACTGTTCTGGTCACAGAAAAGATGGATATGGATATTAGATCCTGCCTGTATAGAGCTAGTCAAATACAACAGTCTCCTGACTGTTCTGATCACAGGAAAGCTGGATATGGATAGCCTGCCTGTATAGAGCTATTCAGCTACAACAATCTCCTGACTGTTCTGGTCACAGGAAAGATGGATATGGATATTAGACCCTGCCTGTATACAGCTAGTCAACTACAACAGTCTCCTGACTGTTCTGGTCACAGGAAAGCTGGATATGGATAGCCTGCCTGTATAGAGCTATTCAGCTACTACAGTCTCCTGACTGTTCTGGTCACAGGAAAGCTGGATATGGATATTAGACCCTGCCTGTATACAGCTAGTCAGCTACAACAGTCTCCTGACTGTTCTGGTCACAGGAAAGATGGATATGGATATTAGACCCTGCCTGTATAGAGCTAGTCAACTACAACAGTCTCCTGACTGTTCTGGTCACAGGAAAGCTGGATATGGATAGCCTGCCTGTATAGAGCTAGTCAGCTACTACAGTCTCCTGACTGTTCTGGTCACAGGAAAGCTGGATATGGACATTAGACCCTGCCAGTATAGAGCTAGTCAGCTACAACAGTCTCCTGACTGTTCTGGTCACAGGAAAGCTGGATATGGATAGCCTGCCTGTATAGAGCTAGTCAGCTACTACAGTCTCCTGACTGTTCTGGTCACAGGAAAGCTGGATATGGATATTAGACCCTGCCTGTATACAGCTAGTCAGCTACAACAGTCTCCTGACTGTTCTGGTCACAGGAAAGCTGGATATGGATATTAGACCCTGCCTGTATACAGCTAGTCAGCTACAACAGTCTCCTGACTGTTCTGGTCACAGGAAAGCTGGATATGGATATTAGACCCTGCCTGTATACAGCTAGTCAGCTACAACAGTCTCCTGACTGTTCTGGTCACAGGAAAGCTGGATATGGATATTAGACCCTGCCTGTATAGAGCTAGTCAACTACAACAGTCTTCTGACTGTTCTGGTCACAGGAAAGCTGGATATGGATAGCCTGCCTGTATAGAGCTAGTCAGCTACTACAGTCTCCTGACTGTTCTGGTCACAGGAAAGCTGGATATGGATATTAGACCCTGCCTGTATAGAGCTAGTCAATAAAGCATTTGATCGAGTATTATGGGACTACTTATTTGAAGTCCTGGCTATGATGGAGTTTGGTCCATGGTTTTGTAGTGCTATTAAAAGTATTTACAGTGCACCGGTATCCAGGCTGGCTATAAATGGTACTTTTACATCACCCTTTTCAGGTCCAAAGAAGCACAAGACAGGGATGCCGCTGTTGCCCTTACTGTTTAATTTAGCCTTAGACCCACTAGTTAGAACCTTACAGAACTCAATGGTATATAAGGGCATAAAAATTGGAGAGGTACCCTACAAAATAGCAGCCTTTGCAGATGATATCCTGTTGTTTATCTCCAACCCTGAAATTGAAATCTCTGTGATAATGGAAATCATAGGAAAATACAGTAGGTGCTCTGGTTTTAAAGTAAACTACAACAAATCAGAAGCTCTGGCTCTCGGAGAGAAGGGGAAGATAACAAGGAATATCCCTTCAGATGGAGTACATCTTCCATACAGTATCTGGGTGTCCATATTCCGGCGGATTTATCCACATTATATACAATAAACATAAAACCCCTTATGGCATCAATACTTCAATTATTAACATCTTGGAAACACTTAACGCTATCTTTTTCAGGGCGCAGCCACTTAATTAAAATGGTTATATTCCCTAAATTAATGTATGTATTCCAAACACTACCCTTACTATTATGCAAGGAAGATATACACACATTGAATAAGGCATTTAGGTCATTTATACGGGGCACGGGGAAGAGATCAAGAATTGGGCTGACGAAGTTATAGGCTCAAAGAGAAGAGGGAGGTATAAATTTCCCGGATATAGGACGATACAACTGGCAGCGAACTTGAGATACATTGTTGATTGGATGATGGGGACGTCACACTACACTAATGTAGAACTACACCAGGCACTTACTGTGCATATATCATTGACGGCACTGATGCATCTAGGTAACGAAAAACTACCCAATTACTTGGACTAATTCCCGACTGTATGGCAAGCAATAAAGACTTGGAGGAAATCTAGGAAAATAATTGGACTGGAAGCTGGGACGTCACCATTCATGCCAGCACAGATACAACAGGCAGGTACAGGCTGCCACCCACGACCAGTTGCCTAGATTTACCTGGCTGGTAATCGAAATACAGCGGAGGCCTTTTTTTTAATTCTTGAAATAATTTTTTAAAAAAACGACATGGGCTTCGCCGCATTTTGAGTTTCCAGCAAGGTACAACTAAGCAGCACGGGCTGCTACCCACCCCAGCTCCTTAGTTGTACCTGGCTGGTAACCAAATTACAGCGGAGCCCTTTTTATTAAAATTATTTCTTGAAATAATTTTAAAAAAAATAATGTGGGCTTCGCCGTAGTTTTAGCTTCCAGCCAGGTACATCTAGGCAGCTGGGATCCACAACATGGAGAGGCCCTAGCGTTCTGGGCCCCCCACGCTGCAAATTGCAGCCCGCAGCCGTCCTAGGAAATGGTGCATTCATTAGAAGACTCTTCCAGTTACCCCGGTGCCTGTGGCAAACTGGGCAATAAAGGGGTTAATACCAGCTTTGCATTGGCAGCTGGCACTAAGCCCAAGGTTCATAATGTCGGGCCAATGTTAGACCCGGCCATTAAGAAACGGTAAATAAGACAACACACAGTGAAAAAATCAATTTAATATAGCAAAAAACACCAACACATATTTGGACTCCATCTTTATTACCCCCCACATGCCCTCCGACGTAGTCCACAACGATGGTCCTATGATGGTCAGTTGCCTCCAGAGACTGCAGCGAGGGATCAAGGGTCCTGCTGCTGCAGTCTCTGAGGTCACACTGATGCTGCACTGTATGGCAATGATTTGCCATATAGTGCAGCTGTCAGTGCTGCAAACCCTAGTCCCAGAGATTACATGATCTCTGAGGTTTGGGTAAGGTTACCAGATGTTGCCATGGCAACCTTACGTTACTAGATGTCGCCATGGCAACCTCAGGTTACCAGACGTCGCCATGGCAACCTCAGGTTACCAGACGTTACCATGGTAACCTTAGGTTGCCATGGCAACATCTGGTAACCTTAGGTTGCCATGGCAATATCTGGTAACCTGAGGCTGCCATGGCAACATCTGGTAACCTGAGATTGTCATGGCGACATCTGATAACCTGAGGTTGCCATGGCAGATGTCGCCTTGGCAACCTCAGGTTACCAGATGTCGCCATGGCAACCTCAGGTTTCGAAAGGTCGCCATGGCAACCTCAGGTTACCAGATATTACCATGGTAACCTTAGGTTGCCATGTCGACTTCTGGTAACCTGAGGTTGTAATGGTGACATCTGATAACCTGAGGTTGCCAAGGCAGACGTCGCCATGGGAACTTCAGGTTATCAGATGTCGCCATGGCAACCTCAGGTTACCAGAAGTCGCCATGGCAACCTCAGGTTACCAGAGGTCGCCATGGCAACCTCAGGATACCAGAGGTTGCCATGGTAACCTTAGGTTGCCAAGGTGACTTCTGGTAGCCTGAGGTTGCCATGGCAACCTCAGGTTACCAGATATCGCCATGGCAACCTCAGGTTACCAGACGTCGCCATGGCAACCTCAGGTTACCAGAAGTCGCCATGGCAACCTAAGGTCACCATGGTGATATCTGGTAACCTGAAGTTGCCATCGCAGGGAGGTGAGTGACCCTGCACTCCCTCTCCCCGGAACCTAAGGGCGCGATACAGAGCCAGGGACAGCGACCACAAAGTGATTTCTGCCACTGGCTGTCAGATCGCTCCTCCTGCAGTGGATGGAGGAGCAGGGCAGAGCCGAAGGGCGAGGAGCAGAGTGGGGAGCAGAGAGAAGACCGGAGGAGGACAGCGTTCACCGGAGGACAGCAGGCGCCGGAGGACAGCGGGTGCCGGAGGACAGCGGGAACCGGAGGACAGCAGGCACCAGAGGACAGCGAGCACCAGAGGTGAGCAGGCACCAGACTGGAGGGGAGCAGAGGGAGGAGGCAGTAGAGCGGGGAGAAGAGGGAGGAGAACAAGGAGAGCAGAGGGAGGAGACTGGGGACCGGACAGCGGGAACTGGAGAGCAAAAACTAGGGAGCGTGGACCAGGCAGAGTAGTAGAGGGGCAATGGGCAGAGCCAGGGGATGTGTGCAGGAGCCGGGCACAGCTGACAGCCCGGCTCCTGCAGCAATCGCACAGGGAAATGCTCATATTCAGCATTTCCCTGCGCGATCGTGATGTGATTGGTCAGTCACATTGACTGAACACTCACATCGCTCTGAGTGTGGGGACCACTAACAAGGGTCCCCACACCTCTGCCCTGGCCCTTAGCTGTCACCGACAGCTGTCACTGTTTGTTTACAAGCAGTGACAATTCAAAGCCATGACGAGTTTAGCCGTCATGATGTGGGAACTGACATCTTTTCATGACAGCTAAACTCGTCATTGGTCGTAATGGGGTTAATGTCTGACCAATATTAGACCTTGGCAATTAGGAACCTCTAAGTAAATAGTAAATAATACACTTGGCAGAGTAAATCATTTCTTTGTAAAAAGAACACAAGCTTCAATCCCAACTTTATTACTCCCTCAAAAACCCTCCATGATCCTCTTTAACATCCTCTCACTGCGGGAATAGAAACTAATTGATTTCTAGCTACCTCTCTAAAAGGGTGATATCACAGTCTCGGTCACCTGGATTCAGCTATAGGTATGAACTCATGTGACATTTCCTGTGTCACCCCACTCCCAGCACGATGAGAACCAAATGAGTTTCTGGTCTCGCTGTGAGCGGAGTGACGTCAGTCAGATTCACTTCAAGTCATCTAGAGCATTGAGGCTGATCTTTGACCTCAGGTTAATGTTCCCGTGGGACCCAAATCTCAGTGGGCTGACGCGGGAAAAGTCACTAGGGTTCATAGCTGTAGCTGAACTCATGTGAACCTGACAGTGACATCACCTCACTCACATTGGTAGCCAGAAATCAGTCAGTTTCCAGTACCGGTATGAATGGTCGTCACACAGGATTGTGGAGGGTTATTTGGAAGTAATAAAAATGGAATTGAGGTATTTGGGTTTTTTTTGTTCACATCAAATGCTTTTTCTCTGTGTTGTGTGTTATTTACTATTTACTAGACATTCATAATGGCCAGATCTATCATTGGCCTGACATTAAGAATCTTGGGTTTAGTGCTAGCTGGTAATATGCAGTTGGCATTAACCCCTTTATTACCCAGTCTGCCACTGCCACATGCCAGCTGGAAGACTCGGGTAAAGATCCAGAAAATGGCGCTATGATGAATGCGCCATTTTCTGGGGTGGCTGAGGGTTGCAATTCACAGTGTGGAGCCCAGAACACTTGAAATTCCCCATGCTGAGAATTCCAGCCCCCAGTTGCTAACTTGTACTTGGCTGGTAACCAAAAATACAGCGAAGTGCACACACAATGTTTCAATTATCATAATTTTTTTTGCACTAATATGACGTCAGTTTGGTTGCCATGCTGGCAACCAATCAGAGACGCCATCAGTGTAGGTGGGTGGGGCTAAATCTGAATTTAATCAATCAAGAGGGAGGAAGCAGTGATGTTCATGAGCGGGCCCAGAACTCTGAAAGCATGGTGATAGAGGCGATGAAGCTTGGTAAATAAAACTTTATTAAGCTAATTTCTGTGCAAAAACAGGTGGGCTCCACTGTATCATGGTTGAAGCTGTGTTTGGCAGCTTTTGGGCTCCTTTAAAGGTGTTTTCTATGCCCTTAATTTTGCCTCCCAGTGATTTCAAAAGGCTTGGGAAGTTCGGTAAACTGTTCGCTGAACAAGTAGGCAAATATACTATGAAGGAAATAATTATTTGATCCCTTGCTGATTTTGTAAGCTTGCCCATTAACAAAGACATGAACAGTCTATAATTTTAAGGGTAGGTTAATTTTAACAGTGAGACATTGAATATCAAAAATAAAATCCATAAAATCACATAGTCTAAATTATATAAATGTATTTGCATTTTGCAAAGAGAAATAATAATTTGATCCCTCTGGCAAACAAGACTTAATATTTGGTGGCAAAACCCTTGTTGGCAAGCACAACAATTAGACATTGTTTGAAGTTGATGATGAGGTTTGCGCACATGTCAGGAGGAATTTTGGTCCACTCCTCTTTGCAAATCATCCCTAAATCATAAAGATTTTGAGGCTGTCACTTGGCAACTCGGAGCTTCAGCTTCCTCCATATGTTTTCTATTAGATTAAGGCTTGGAGGCTGGCTAGGCCACTCCATGACCTTAATGTGCCTCTTTTTGAACCACTCCTTTGTTGCCTTGGCTGTATGTTTTGAGTTATTGTCGTGCTGGAAGAAACAGACATGACCCACTTTTAATGTCCTGGCAAGGGAAGAAGGTTGTCAGTCAGGACCTTATGGTGCATGGCTCCATCCATTGTCTCATTGATGCGGTGAATTAGTCCTGTGCCCTTAGCAGAGAAACACCCCCAAAAATGAATTGTTTCCACTGTGATGCTTGACTGTGTGGACGTTGTTCTTTGGGTCAAAGGCAGCATTTCTCTTCCTCCAAACACGGCAAGTTTAGTTAAAGCCAAGGAGCTCAATTTTTTTTCTCATCTGATCACAGCACCTTCTCCCAATCACTCTCAGAATCACCAAGGTGTTCATTGGCAACCTTCAGATGGGCCTGCTCATGCTCCTTCTTGAGCACTGGGACTTTGTGGACACTGCAAGATTTTAATCCACTATGGAGTAATGTTTTACCAATGGTTTTCTTGGTGACAGTGGTCCCAGCTACCTTGAGATCATTAACAAGTTCCCCCTGTGTAGTTTTAGGCTGATCTCTCACCTGCCTCCTGGATACCCCACGAGATGAGATTTTGCATGGAACCCTAGATTGATGTCGACTGACACTCATTTTGTATTTCTTCCATTTTCTTACTATTGCACCAACAGTTGTCTCCTTGTCACCCAGCGTCTTACTTAAGGTTTTGCAGCCCGATCTTTTTCCTGACATCGTTAGAAATCTCTTTGGTCTTGTCCATGTTGTAGAGGTTAAAATCTGAGTGACTGACAGTGTGTGGACAGGAGTCTTTTATACAGGTGACAATTTAAGACAGTGGTCTTTAATGCAGGTACTGAGTTGATTAGGAGTGTCTAACTGGTCTGTAGTAGCCAGAACTCCTAATGGTTCGTAGGAGATCAAATATTTATTTCCCTCTTCAAAATGCAAATACATTTATATAATTTAGACAATGGGATTTTTTGGATTTAATTTTTGATATTCTATCTCTCACTGTTAAAATTAGCCTCCCTTAAAATTATAGACTGTTCATGTCTTTGTCAGTGGGCAAACTTACAAAATCAGCAAGGGATCAAATACTTATTTCCTTCACTTTAAACCTGTTTGGCGAACAGAGACGAATCCGAACATCAAAAGGTTTGCTCATCTCTCTCTGGCGGCCGTCACATGGTTCAATATTGCGAAAAAATATCGTTTAAGCGATCTGCTTTTTGATCGCTTAAGCGATATCGTTTGTGCATCGCTGCGTGCGATCAATCGATTTTACAATGTAAAATCGCTTGATTGTTACATCGCAGATATGTGAGCCGGAGCTCATATCAAGCGATAATTGCTTGACCAATCTGCCTCATCGTGGTGTGTGGTGACACCACCATGAACGATCTCCCAGCGGCAGAGCCTATGCTGGGAGATAGTATCTATGATAAACGTCGGGTTACTAAGCGCCGCGCGGCGCCTAGTAACCCGATGTGTACCATAGTTACCAGCGATCTCGCTGGTCCACATCGCTGGTGAGTCTGCCTGTGTGACAGCTCACCAGCGATGTGAACGATATTGTTAGCGATCGCGCGTGCATGTGATCGCTAACAATATCGCTCACGATATTGATGAGTGTGACGGTCGCCTCTGAGAGACTAGTGATTTCCTGTGGCCACAGATGTGCTGAATTCATTCAAAGCAAAGGCCTGTACACTTCCTACTGATTGGTGACTGTTGTGACCTTCACAGCATTTAGTTTTGTTTTTTCTCTGTGCTACAGTTATTGCTCTTCTCTAATTATTATCATCACATTTTGTGGAAAATAAAGGTTTTAAGTTGATAAACTTTGGTTATTTTAGAAAACACTGTTCTAGTGGCATGGTGTACCCCGTACACAAAGAGCTTCAAATGTTCCTCAATGTAGATTACATTCTGTCTGAAAAAAATCAAGTGATCATGCACTGTTCTCTAAGTTTGATCGCCAGTGCACATGTGTATATTGTACTGTGATAGTACAGTTTTATGTAAAGAAAAATTAGAAGCTTTTTTATATATTTTGAGATTAAAGTTCTAACAAATATATTTTATTTTACATATTTTTATTATTTTAAAGACAAAAGATGATTATCAATTAAACATTTAGATTAGATGTGTTTAAAAAAATGTTCTTGCACAGCAAAAATCTTATAAATGTGCCCGTGCTGTGTACTGTAATGGTTGTGTCTGATTGTTCAGTGACAAGGTCTGATCATACCACATCTCCTGGACAGAGGAAGAAATAAAAGAGTATACAGACATTATAGCGCGAATTACAAATAATTCTTTCTTTGAGATAAAATATTTTTTACAAACCGGCAGAAAAATGTTTTACCTCACAAAAAGAATCAGCTATTATCCCGTGCTGTCATCACAGCTGATTATTTTTTTGAGGTAAACTATTTATCTGCCTGTTTGTAAAAAAAGGTTTATCTCAAAGAAAGAATCATTTGTTGTAATGTTTGTATACTTTTTTGCATTGCCCCCTGCGCAGGATCAATCCATACCACTGTTCTGTCAGACACATCCATTACACAGTACATAACAGGGACACATATATAAGATTATCTCAGCACAGGAGATGTGGTATGATCAGACCATGTCCCTGTACAGTCAGACACAGCCACTATACTGTACATAGCAGGGACACATATATAAGATTATCTCAGCACAGGAGATGTGGTGTGATCAGACCATGTCACTGTACGGTCAGACACATCCATTACACAGTACATAGCAGGGACACATATATAAGATTATCTCAGCACAGGAGATGTGGTATGATTAGACCATGTCACTGTACGGTCAGACACATCCATTAAACAGTACATAGCAGGGACATATATATAAGATTATCTCAGCACAGGAGATGTGGTATGATCAGACCATGTCACTGTAAAGTCAGACACATCCATTACAAAGTACATAGCAGGGACACATATATAAGATTATCTCAGTACAGGAGCTGTGGTATGATCAGACCATGATCCTGTACAGTCAGACACATCAATTACACAGTACATAGCAGGGACACATATATAAGATTATCTCAGCACAGAAGATGTGGTATGATCAGTCCATGTCCCTGTATGGTCAGACACATCCATTACACAGTACATAGCAGGGACACATATATAAGATTATCTCAGCACAGAAGATGTGGTATGATCAGACCATGTCCATGTACGGTCAGACACATCCATTACACAGTACATAACAGGGACACATATGTAAGATTATCTCAGCACAAGAACATTTTTTGAAATCCATCCAATTGTGGAACTTATTTTTATTCTAAGATCTATTGATTAAAATGAACTTTGTTGGAAAACTCCTTTAATAGCAGATTAATGTTTACTTATCCTCATTCCTTGTAGCATGGCTAAATTCTTCTTTAAACAGTCCTAGTCTATTGGTTGTGTCTGCAATTATAGTTTAGCCTTTATTCACTACAATGGAGCCAAGCTGCAAACCCAGACACAACTTATGGATGGACAGTTGTGACCATAAGAGCTTACACTCTACAGGAGCAAGAAAGAGAAACCTGCTTACCGTAAGAGCTTACACGCTACTAGTGATGGGTGAACAGTAAAATACTCGGTTGCTCGGTGCTCGGGTCAAGCATATTGACCCGTGCACCGAGCCCAATGTAAACCTATGGGAAACTCGAGCATTTTTCCGGCGGCACCCCTGGCGGTCTGCAGAATGCCTAAAAATGTCATAATTGTATAAGAACAGTGATCAATGACATGGGAATAGCATGGGGAAAACCCCTGTACGCATTTCTGACTCCCAGATCACTGCTGTGAACAATGTCTGAGTATTGCGTCACTTTTACAGACTCAAAATAAAACGTACAAAAATGAAACCAAAATGGACTTTTCTGGGGAAAATGTTAAGGGCTTATACTCACTTCCATGACAGTGTTGATTTATTTTTTTATTTATTCACATTGGGATGAGATGAGGCTGGGCTGTGTGTAATCACCCTGTATGGTTCTTTGCTCCATCTCATTGTGCTCTGCCTGCAATGCATCCTCTTTGATTTTGAGCAGAGAGTGTTTCAGAAGACATACAAGCGGGATGGTGATGCTAATGATGGCGTCATAGCTGCTCTCCATCTTGGTGGAGTCCTCAAAGTTTTGGAGGATGGTACATATGTCGGACATCCATGTCCACTCCTGAGGTCTTATGAGTCTGAACTGAATACCGACTGCCTTGTTGATGCTGGTAGTCAACAACTGCTCTCTTCTGCTCACAAATCCTGACCAATATCTGCAGTGTTGAATTCCAACATGTGGGGACATCACACCCCATTCTGTGAGCTGGAAGCTGCAAACACTGCTGAAACCCGGCAAGGGCGGCCGAAGCAGTAGGTGATTTTCTAAAATGGGCGCACAGGCGGCGTACTTTGAAAAGTAGATCCGACAGCTCCAGGTAGGATTTAAGAAACCGGTGAACATATAGGTCAGACATGGTACATGTATGAGCTCGTCTCTCCTCAGAGCCACCACCAAATTACAGCCATTGTCACACACAACTATGCCTGGCTGTAGGATCAGCCATGTAAGCCACAGATCTGCATGCTCTTTCTGAGTCATCCACAACTCTTCAGCATTGTGGGGTTTGTCACCTACGTATATTAGCTTCAGCACAGCCTGTTGCCGCTTGGCCGAGGCAGTACTGCAGTACTTCCAGCTTCTGACTGAGGTGGAGGCTGAAGAGGAGGATGATGTGCAGGAGCTGTAGACTGTGGGGGAAACTCTGTTTGAGTTAGTGCCCGCAATTCTTGGCGTCGGGAGGACATATTCCGTCCCAAGGTCCGACTGGGTCCCGGCTTCCACTAAGTTAACCCAGTGTGCCGTCCGCGAGATGTACCATCCCTGCCCACAAGCACTTGTCTACGTGTCCGTTGGTAGGTGGACTTTCCTGGTAACTGCGTTGTTAAGAGCACGGCTAATGTTTTGTGACACGTGCTTGTGTAATACGGGGATGGCACACCGGGAGAAATTGTGGCGGCTCGGCACGGGACTGAGTAATGAGGGATGGCCGCCACCATCAGGTTGTGGAATGCAACATTTCGAGCGCAAGCAGTTGCGAAATGTGCAAATTCAGTAGTGTGGCCTGTGGGGCATTGGCTGCGTACTTGCGCTTGCGTTCCAGGGACTGGAGTATGGACAACTGAACACTGTGCTGGGACAACAACGTGGACATGGTTGCTGATGGTGGTATTTCAGATTGTGCAATGACAGATGCAGAACAGGAGGCATCTTCGCATGCACTGTGGACAGGGGATTGGCTTGCACGCACAATAGTGGAAGAAGCAGTGGTGTCACCCGAATACACTGCTCCTGGACCCTGGGGTTTGGGCCACAAAGTCAGGTGCTTTGCTGCAATGTGCCTGATCATGCTGGTGGTGGTCAGGCTGGTAATTTTGCTACCCCTGCTGATGCTGGCATGGCAGGTGGACGTGGTGCAAATGGCCTTTTTGGAATTATTGGCAGAGCCAGACTCGGGAAGACCTAACAGTTGTACTGGCAACTTCCATCATGTTGGTGTTACGGGGAATAGTTGCCCGACTCCTGTATGCGGCTACCGCACAGCTCCTTCCTGCCAGGTTAGGTCAGTTACTATATCATCCACCACATTGTCTTCCACTTCCACACCCTTGTCCTCCTCTTGACTTTCTGGCAATTGTGTCTCATCATCGTCCACCTTTTGTGACACTTTCCCACTGTCGCCTTTGTGTGACCGTGGCTGCTCAATTATTTAGGCACCACTACATGCAATCTCCTCTTGCCCCCCTTCAAGTGGATCGGGTGAGAAGCCCGAATCTATAAATGGAAAAGTGAACAGCCCTTCCGAGTGTCCAAGTGTGGGACGAATTTTGTCCAAACACTCAGCATGGTGGGAGGAAGGAGAATCAGGGTGGGAAATATGCGGTCCTGACTCACGACTACTGAGACTTGACTGTGGAAGACAGGGTGGTTGTGGTGGTTGAAAACTGACTGGAATCATTATCCGCTATCCAACCAACAACCTTTTGACACTGCTCTGGGTTTAATTGTGTGTGATGCGGTCCCCTAGGAATTGGGACAGGAAGGTTGGGCGAGAAGATGTGGGTGTTTGTTGTGGCACAATTGTAGCTTGCCCACGGCCTCGGCCTCTGCATGCACCATCACCATCACGTCCAGTTCCTCGTCCCTTGCCATGCACCTTGTGCATTTTAAATGAAGGAAAATATCTTCCACGCTCAGTAGAAATGGCTGAATTTAGAGCGAAGTTATATGTGATCCGTGCAACAAACAAATCACAGTTTTAAGTAGCTGGTTTTTTTTAGATATGGATAATATATATTTAACAGCCCCAGATGTGACTGGAATGGAGCCTTTTGTGCTATACGCACCGCACTCTGCTATATACCCTGCCTATATACACTGCCTGTATACAGCTGGATGAATCCTGAACAGAACTGTTTTTTTTAGAGATGAATAATAAGTGTAACAAGCTACACCAGCCCCAGATATGACTGGAATGGAGCCTCCTGTGCTATACGCACAACACTCTGCTATATACCCTGTCTGCCTACATTCACTGCCTGTATACAGCTGGATTAGTTCTGAAAAGGACTGTTTATTTAGATGGATTGTGTACTCTACCTAGTACCTACATTACCTAAGGCTAGGGTCAAACTTGCATGCGTTTTTTAAGGTTGCTTTTTGGGTTTTTGGGCTGCGTTTTTGCTGTTAGGTATGGAGCAACCTTAAAAAAACGCATGCAAAAATGCATGGTACCATTTAGTGGCATGCATTTTTGCATGCAGTTCCCATAGGGCCCCATATTACAAAAACGCATGCGTTTTTGAAAAAGCACCAAAGAATGCATCATGATGCATTTTTTGGTGCTGAGCCAAAAACGCATCCAAACAACGCATGGCGCTTTAGACATGCGTTTTTGGCATTGGGGCATGCGTGTTTTGCATTGCGGCCTACGAATGCGTTTTTCACAAAAGACAAGTGTGAAAAATGCATGGAAAAATGAAAGTGTGACCCTAGCCTAAGACACACACTAAATCTGTCCCTAGCTGAGCAGCAGCTCTCCCTACACTAGCTGACTTGGGTCAGAGTGACGAGCACAGCGCAGTCAGGTCTTATATAGATCTGATGACGTTGTGTGGTCAGCCAATCACTGTAATTCCACAACAAACATGGCTGTAGCATTACAGTGTGTGGCAGCCAATCTCTGCATGTGGGCTGGGTCTGTAAATAGCGCCAACATGTAGGGAGGGGAAGCCGAGCATGTGCCTAAGCATCTCGCTGGTACTTGGCGAATGCTGAGCATCTCGAGTCCTGAGATGCTCAGGCGAGCAACGGCGAACATGTGCGGCGCTCCTATGGCAAGGCGCCACAGTTAGAGTCAGTCAGCGAGTGAGTAAGCAGGAGGACGGACGTCAGGAGACTGTGTCCGTGACAGGAGGGCATCTCTTTGGAGAGAAGTGACCCAGACACAGGAGGGGACAAACCAGGATTGGTTGGAACAGGCTGGGGATTCTGGGGTCGTCACCGGCATACCGGAGCCGAGGCAGTCAGTTGGTTTATCCCTGACTGCAAACCGACAAGCTGTGGAAGCAACATAAGGGAGCCATAGAAACAACGGACTGAATCCCTACCTCAGTTACAAATTGGGTCCAGGACACTTTAGGGAAAGGACCGAATTCCGGTGGTGGGAGGATTATCTTGCGTCGCTCCCATCCGTACCAGTAAGGAACCGACTGTACCTAACAGTAACAAGTATTCCAAAAGGGACCACCGACAGACTCTGCAAAGTTACCTCAAAATCTGTGGCTACGTCACCGCTAAACCAGACTGTACTGTGTACTTCATCATCTGCCTGGTACCAGTAAAGAACTTCTTGAGCTGAACTGGTGTCTGTACTTCTTTTCTCCGCTGCCCGGAGGGCTCCCACAGCATCAAAGAGGTGAGGACAACTACTTCCCTCATCTCACCCTGCTGCCCTGAGGTAAAGCTCCACCTGTGGCGAGCTGTACTACTCTGAGCTGCACCTCCATCACCTCAGCGACCGGCCGCAGCGCTGGTATCCACGTTACCAGATACCAAGGTGGTGTTACGTTTCCGTTTCCCCATCCATCATCATCATCATCATCCACCACCCCTACCATTGAGGGTCCAGGGCACGGACCCGGGAACTGACCAGCCGTGATCCCTCATTGAAGTAGCCATCAGTCCCGGTATCCGATTACCCCCTACCCTGTCGAACGCCTCACATGCTCGTCCATCCCTACTCACTACACAAGAGTGAGGTTCCCATTGATAATCAGGGCTTACACTCATAAAAGTTTACACTTTACTGGCGAGAGAGTGAGGACCCCAGAGACCACAAAAGCTTACATTCTAGAGAAAAGTCAGAGAGTGAACCCTGCTGACCATAAGAGCTTACACTATACAGGAGAAATCTCACCCCATGCATCATGTAAACTCACAATCCACAGGTGAGAGAGCAAGGACCCCAGTGACCATCAGAGCTTACACTCTGCAGGACAAAGAGAAGCATCCAATAACTTTGAAGATGAAAAAACAACTCTGCTTTACAAACTGTGCTCCACTTAGGCTGGGGTCACACAGATTTTTAAATTCCTGATCAGGAACTGCTGCCCATTGGAGCCCATTATGTTAACCGGATTGCACTACATGCAATCCGGTTAACGGTTCTGGATTTGCCGCCTGCGTGAAAAATCATGCAGACTGCAGTTTTCGCAGCGGTTACTCTGCCTCAGCCGTTTTGTTATAATGGGCTCTTATGTGAATGCCTTCGGCAGCCGGCGGTTTTGTTCATCCCCATGAACACAGGGTTAAATAATATGAATCCATGTGGGAAACATGTCTCTAGGGGGTGTCCACCCTCCTAGAGACAGGCTGTCCACACAGGACGGCATGTCAGGGCTTCACTTTACTGTTAACCCCATTCATTCCACTAAAACCCGCTGACTCCTGCATCAGCACCAGTAGCCTATGCAATTTGCATAAGCATTTTACAGTATAGCATCCTCAATGTGGAGCTGTCTGTGGTGCTTACGCAATTAGCGCAGGATAGTGGCTGCTCTCCAGGGTCCAGATCTAATGTACAGTAGTTCTATGGGTGTGTGGAAAATTTTGCCAAGAAAGTTTTATTCATTTATTTTTTGCTTTTTTTTTTGCCACATATTTGATCCTCCACAAATTGTTTGACTCATTCATATGGATACTGAAAACCGGTATTGTGAAACTAGCCTGATACATGAAAAACAATCAGCGATAGACCTGTGCACAAAACTGTTGCATATGCTGTATTCTCTAAATGTTTCACATCCATGAATTATGACCTAGAATAATGTGTTTTCATGGTCAAAAGTGTAGTTGAATACATTTTCATCAGGTTTTTAACACCTTAAAGTGAAACAGTCACCAGGATTTTGTTATATAAGCTGTGGCCATCACCAATATGTCCTTATATTCAGCATTCAAAAAAGCAGTATATAAGTCCCTAGGCTGATCTGTAATACATACAATGGGTTGTTTTGGTCCGATGAGTGTTGCTGGTCTTGATTCCACACCTTCTCTGTTCTTAAGGTACCGTTACACGGCATGACGTTGGAACGATGTCGGCAATGATCTTGTGGGCGCGCGGTCATTTCCGACATCGTTTTGACATTGTTGGTGAGATGTCACATGTCTAGATATCGTGTTGTGAGCAGGTATCGTTCGCACAACCCAGCGAAGTCGTCCACGACATCGTTATCACAGTGTCACACACAACGATATAGCAGGTTGGCTGATCGTGGATCATGTGGTTTGAGAACATGTTCTCAAACCTGCGATCAGCGATCCAACGGCTTATAGTAGCTGAATCTCCATGTTACACGCAACAACATCAACATCTAGAATACTATATATAACAGCTTATTGGTGGTGGCCACAAGCTTATGTGACAAAAATCTAGTGACAGATTTACATTAAAGATATATGCAATTCCTAAAGCAAGGTTTTTTTTTTATCTTTCTCTACCAAATGTTTTTTTTCCACAGAAATTCATTAGGCACCTTGAAACACTTGTTCAATTCACCTCATCCAATAGTATAATTAATAATTTTATTTCCTACTAATTATTTGATGGGATATCTAGGTAATTTTATGTTTAATCTGTTTTTATTCTAGATAATTTTATAATAATTGCTCAGAAATCTCTTGAAAATTGCTTATTATGGTTTGGATTTATTTGAACAATTCTTATTACAAATATTTTAGATGAATAATTTAATATCAATTGTTTTATTTAGCAATTCTTGGAATCAAGGTAGTTCTGATCATGCATGGCATATTTAATATTTGTGAGTAGAATTACTACAACAATAAATATCAGAGGAAGGAGCAACTTATTGTAAGGAACCATTTTGTTCACATGTGATTGGTAAACAGTGACTAACAAGCAGAATGGATATGTTCAGAATGTTCTATTACCTAGTCCATCAAGGATCCACTGTCTGTTGAAGCTGTTCATGAAACAGACCGGTGCTTGGGTAGCTGACATGAGCAAGTCACTTATTGCTAAATTCATTATGAAGTAGTTTGGTGCTGTTCTTAATTTCTTATTACTGAAAATAGAACAAACTCGTTATTAATAAGAAGGATAATACTAAACAAATATGACTAAAAATAATAATAATAAAAGGCAACACTAAAAAGTAAAAATCTATTACTGTATTTTTCGGGCCGTAAAACGCACCGGACTATAAGACGCTCCCAGATTTTAGAGGAGGAAAATTGGGGGGAAAAAATTAAGTAAAAATGTGCTATTAATTAACTGGTGGGGAATCTGCTGCTGACACCGTGATGGGGGTGTGTCCCCATCCCTGGCCCCATCCAGGTAATATATGTCCCCCATCCTTTATATAGCCTTCCATCCTAGATATAGCCTTCCATCCTGGTGTATAGCCTCCCATCCTGATATATAGTTTTCCAACCTGGTATATAGCCTCCATCCTGGTATATAGCCTCCCATCCTGGTATGTAACCTCCCATTCTGGGATATAGGACCCTCATCCTGGGATTTTGCTCCCCCCATCTAGGGATATTGCACCCCTTAGTGTGGGATAATGCACCCCACCATCCTGGGATATTGCATCTCCCATCACTCTATATGCCCCGATCCTGGGATATTGCAGCCCCCATCACTGGATATGGCCCCCATCCTGGCATATTGCAGCCCCTATCAGTGGATATAGTCCCCATCCTGGCATATTTCAACCCCTCATCAGAGGATAAGGCCCCTATCCTGGGATATTTCAGCCTCCCATCAGTGGATATGGCCCCCATCCTGGCATGTTGCAGCCCCCCATCAGTCGATATGCCTCCCATCCTGCCATATTGCAGCCCCATCAGAGAATAAGGCCCCCATCCTGGCATTTTGCAGCCCCCCCAGCAGTAGATATGCCCCCTGCTGCAGCACACATTAAAATAATAAACAATATACATACATACCAGTCCGCCGTCTGCTCTGTCTCTCCCTCTGCAGCCACATCGATCTCTTCCTGTCTATGCGACCTGGCATTCAATCATATGACTGGGAAGCGCAGGGATCACATCACTGTGCAGTGCTGGGTCACATGATCGGATCCCGGCTCGCACAGACAGGAAAAGATCGATGTGGCTGCAGAGGGAGAAACGGAGGGGATGGTAGACTTGTATGCATGTACTGTTTATTATTTTAATGTATGCTGCAGCAGGGGAGCCATATCCACTCATGAGGGGTTGCAATATGCCAGGATGGGGGGGTCAGTACACTTTGTGTACTGTAAAATGCACTGCCTCTCGCCACTGCTCACCGCTAGCTTCAGCACTGAAAGGTGGACAGTGGGATGCAGTGAATATTATAGTAGTCTAATGAACGGGCTCACGTGACCATGGCCTCCTCCAGCCGTTCCAGAGCCGTCCTCCCCTCCAGCACAGTACAGTACAACCCACACAGCACCACAGCATGTTACGTTTGGACCATAAGATGCACCCCCACAATCTGGGGGGAAAGAGTGTGTCTTATGGTTCACAAAATACAGTAATAACGTTCCCTTTATGCTCTTAGTGATGAGACCAAAATTTTCAAATTTGTCCAGTGTCCCTTTACGTGGTAATAACTCTAGAATGCTTCAACATATCCCAATGATTTTGAGAGTTTTTTCCTAACAGATTATACTTTATGGCAGACTCTAAGGACATTATTTGGCCATGAATTGCCATGGCAAACATCAGGATCACACAATCATGATCTCAGGATGCTGATGGGGTTATAAGAGGGAGTCCTCACACTGTTAACCATCTAGATGCTGTAGCCACTATGGGCAGCAGCATTTAAAGGGTTAAACAGCTATGGCCGTTGCCAACATCGATCGTGACTGGTTCAACATGTTGTCAGCTATAGTGTACAGCTGACAGCTGCTGCATTTTCTCCAATGGGGGGGATTGATATTCCCTTATATCTTAAGTCAGTGAAAAGTCATATCAGTGGTCATTATGGAGGTAAAACATCTACGGTAAAAGAGATTTTCAAACCAAAGACTTTTTTCATCAACTAGAAATGCTTATTAAATGGACCCTTCATGACCTTCCATCAGCATTCAATCATGTGGCCAAATAAAGGTTATGTTTATCCATATTTGTGGATCAATAAAAGGGCCATAAAAGGGCCCTGAATTGAGGAAAATAAAGCATGAAGCTGCCAAGATGCCATTTGCCACCAGTTTTGCAATATTTCAGAGCTGCAACGTTACTGGAGTATCACAAAGCACAAGGTGTGCCATACTCAGGGACATGGCTTCCAAATTCAAAAAGGACTTGTGTGTCACGACCCACGCTGCTTACATTAAGGCAATCAGACAGTGATCCTCCTCACAAGATTCTCCTTTTATTCCTCCTACGCGTTTCGGAGCTAGTCCCGACTCCTTCCTCAGGGAGTAGTGATCTTCTGAATTCGGAAGCCACATTGATCGTGTGAGTGTGGACCCTGCAGCAGCTATTGTTACCTTCCTTCAAGCTGGTTGTGTGCTACACAACCTTCCCAGGTGAGCGTATAACTTTCGGTTAGCCTCATCGAATAAAAAAGATAAGACCCTATTTGCGCTTCTTTCCTTTCTAGCAAATTCATCATATTTGAACAAGAAACATAAGATAAAATGTCAAGACTGGGCCAAGAAATATCTTAAAACTGATTTTTCAAAGGTTTTATGGACTGATGAAATGAGAGTGACTCTTGATGGGCCAGATGGATGGGCCAGAGGCTGGATCAGTAAAGGGCAGAGAGCTCCACTCCGACTCAGACACCAGCATGGTGGAGGTGGGGTACTGGTATGGACCGGTATCATCAAAGATGAACTTGTGGGACCTTTTCGGGTTGAGGATGGAGTGAAGCTCAACTCCCATACCTACTGCCAGTTTCTAAAAGAAAAAACAGATATTGCGCCACACTGCAACTGGAGGAACTTAATACACGGTTTTACTATGTTTGCACTAACCTTTACTGGTTGTGCAACACCCCGCACAACCAGACTGATGGCTTAATGTGGATCACTGTAGTGACAAGGGCCAATATTCCCTCCTCCTCAGATACTCCGGGCCTGGTGGTCGGCTCCTTAGTTCCTCTGGAGATGGAAGTGGGCTCCTTCACTCCTCCACCAGAAGAGGCAGACTCGCTGCACTGGCTTCCGTCCCAGCTCCACACTGTGTATCAGTTGATCATTCAAGGGTGGGTCTTTATGATGTACTGCCAGGTACTGTGGATCTTAGAGCAGCTCACACACCGCACTCCCAACAAGGGAGAAGGAGATTAGCAAATAGAAAAACAAGCGGTGTTAGAGGATTGGAGCGCTAAAGAAACCACGGGTTGGTGATTAAATTACCGATAATTTATTGCACGAACAGCAGGGGTCCAGTATGCCACAACGCGTTTCGATGCACAGATGCGTCTTTCTCAAGTATACTGCCAGTTTCTGGAAGACTACTTCTTCAAGCAGTGGTACAGGAAGAAGTCGGTATCGTTCAAGAAAAACATGATTTTCATGCAGGACAATGCTCCATCACATGCATCCAACTACTCCACAGCATGGCTGGCCAGTAAAGGTCTAAAAAAAGAAAAAATAATGACATGGCTCCCTTGTTCACCTGATCTGATGTAATGAGGTGAACAATTCAGCCTGTATCATAGAAATGGACACTGAAGTGAACATTACACAGTCCGATACTGCCCCCTTGTGGACAATTGCTGAAATGACTGCAGAGAGGAAAAAAACATTGTTTGCTGATCCCCTCCCCCAACAGCCTTGTGCTCAGGAAGAAAAAGGGCGGGAGATTAGTACAGAGTCCGAGCTGAACCAGGGAAGATCTGCCTGTGGATGTCTGTTGAAAGAGGGCTACTTTGCTACACCTTTCCGGAAAAATCACCCCGCAGAAGCCCCCGTGACTGATCCTGGGCCACTGGACTTTGGTGCTGTGTATCTGGCCGCTCTGCAAAACCTTGCCCGCCGAGCACCCAGAGTGCATGTGCAGTGGCCGTGACCGACATAAGGGAGCCATTTGTACTGCCGTGATCTCCCTCCTGCTTGGTGTGCCCTGAGACTGGGAGAGACTAACAAAGAAAATTCTGTTACCTGCTGAAGGAGACCAAAGAAGAAGACTGAGGAGACCCCCAGACCTGCTACGTGGGAGCGACATCTTCTTCTGTGATAAGACTGGTACGTGATTTTAGGGAAAGTTAGGGAAAGATATCTTCATTGTTGTGTTTTCTTTTCTTGCTGCGCACCCGGCAGAAGTGAAGATTCAGAGACTCTAATATATATACAAGTGCACATATAGTTCGGTTGACTGTGATATAAACATGTTTGCCAGTAAAGAAAAGTTATTATCGGTTAAACCTGAGTATGGGGATTCTGTTGAGAAAGATCATACACACACACCCGCGGCCTTACCACCGGTCGCTTCACTGAACCCCATAGAGAATATGTGGTCCTTCTTAAAATGTGATATCTACAGGGAGGGAAAACTATACACCTCTCGGAACAGTGTCTGGGAGGCTGTGGTGGCTGCTGCACGCAATGATGATTGTAAACAGATGAAGCAACTGACAAAATCTATGGATGGAAGGCTGATGAGTGTCATCATAAAGAAAGGTGGCTATATTGGCCACTAATTCTTTTGGGTTTTGATTTTGCCTTTCAGAAAGGTTTTTTCAAAATTTTGTGCAGTTATATTAGTTTACCTGGTGAAAATAAACAAGTGAGATGGGAATATATTTGGTTTTCATTAAGTTGTCTAATAATTCTGCACAGTAATAGTTACGTACACAAACAGATATCCTCCTAAGATAGCCAAATCTATAAAAAAAAAGACTCCAATTTTCAAAAACATTAAGCTTTGATATTTACCGTATATACTCGCGTATAAGCCGAGTTTTTCAGCCCAAAAATTGGGCTGAAAACTCCCCCCTCGGCTGATACGCGAGTATACCAATGGCAGGCCGCCCGCCCGCCACCCCCCATCAGTATATAGGCGCCCCCCCATCAGTATCCAGGCCCCCATCCCTTGCTCCGCAAACCTGTAAAGTAAAATCATTATACTTATCACTGTCCTGTCTCCGCCGTTCCCGCCGCTGCCGACATCGTGCTCCTCCGGCTTCATCCGTCTTCTTCTGGCTTCCTCTGGTTGGCGCAGGCAATGACATCATTGTCTGCGCCAGAGGAGGAAGCCGGAAGACGCTGGATGAAGACGGAGGAGCGCATTGCTGGTATACTTCTTGACAAATAATATCAAACAATATTTTTATTACAACCAAGAATGATTATTTTAATACTATACCAGTAAAATGCATAAAGAACTAGAAGATTTCCAATAACTCCAACTGAACCAATAACAAGAATACAGCTTCCGATTATGTACAGAACTTGGTCTGGAACTTCTGGCAGTGACACACCTTTGTTTGGTCCAAGCTCCACCGCCTGGGGAAAGAAATAGTGTTTGTTACATAAGTTTAGAAAATGTAAGTACATTTTTAAAATTTGTTATTAGTTGTTTAAGCAGTGATATGGAACTGGTGTCATCCTGCAGGAACAAAAGGCTAAAGATGTTAAAGCTCTCCTTATATTCCCAAAAAAGTAACGTCTGTCTAGATGCACCAATGCAACTTTACCAAAAAATGCAATGAAAATGTTTACATAAAAAAGAAAAGAATTCTCAAAGGGGAAAAACAATATTTAGCTCTTCCTTTTAACAAAACTAATTCCAACTAAAGGCAAAAATTAGGTTTTAAGCCCCTTGAAATGTCATAGATCACAGTCTCAGGTTACAGGCTACTAACCTCATATCCTACATACAGATGAATCTCAATGAATTGGTATATCATCAAAACGTTAATTTATCTCAGTAATTTGCTAAATAAAGTGAAACGCTTATATTAAACACTTGTAATAGATCACTTTGTGTGTCATTACTCTATATAATATATGCATTTCACATTTTGTATTGAATTACTGAAAAAAATAAACTTTTTGATGATATGTTGTTAGAAGTGAGAAGCCTATATGTATGATTTAACTTTGAAAGGACAAAGAAACTCTGTGTAATAGCCATCTATATACACACTTACCTAATCCTGTCCATCATCCGCTTCCGTCTGAATGTGCCTGAATCCCACAATCCTCTGCCCCGACCAGAAGTACGCTGGATGCCATATTGGGACACCCAAGTGATGGAGATCCCAATAGGCCCACCGCTGCTGCACTTCCGACCAACACACACAACATTCACCTCTGCATTCACCTCTGCTGCCGCCCAACACCCCCTCTACATCTGGCGACACCAACTGCTGCATCTGCTGAAAAACCCCGCTGCATCCGACAACAACCCCCCGCTGCACCCACCTCCACCGCTGCCCGACACCCTCCGCTGCACCCACCTTCGCTGACATCGACCTCACTGACAGTTAATACCCTCTAATGCACCCACCTTCGCTGCCGCTTGAGACCCCTGCTGCACCCACCTCCACCCTAGGAAACTCCGCGGCTTTGTCTGGGGCTTGTGTGTCCAGGAGGAGACAAGCTGCGGGCACCCTATGGAGGCTACAGAGGGTGCCAAACGTCTTCTCCTCCTGGACACACAGGCCCCAGACAGAGCCCTGGAGTTTCTTAGGGCGGAGATGGGTGCAGAAACATAACATTGCACACATATACACATACATACACACACATATTTACAGTCATTGAAAAAGTTTGGGCACCCCTCTTAATCTTACTCATTTTTTTGCTTGTTTAAAATTGGGTTTTTGCAACAGCCATTTCAGTGTGATATATGTAATAACTGATGGACACAGTAATATTTCAGGATTGAAATGAGGTTTATTGCACTTATCAAAAATGTAAAATATGCATTAATTTCAAAATTTGACAGGTGCCAAAGTATGGGCACCTCAACAGTAAAGTGACATTAATATTTAGTAGATCCACCTTTTGCAAAAATAACAGCCTCTAGTCGCTTCCTGTAGCTGTTAATGAGTTCCTGGATCCTGGATGAAGGTATTTTTGACCATTCTCTCTTTACAAAACAATTCCAGTTCAGTTAAGTTTGATGGTCTCCGAGTATGGACAGCTCGCTTCAAAACATCCCACAGATGTTCAATGAGATTCAGGTCTGGGGACTGGGATGGCCATTCCAGAACATTGTAATTGTTCCTCTGCATGAATGCCTGAGTAGATTTGGAGCAGTGTTTTGGATCATTGTCTTGCAAAGATCCATCCCCGGCGTAACTTCAACTTTGACACTGATTCTTGAACATTATTCTCAAGAATCTGCTGATACTGAGTGGAATCCATGCGACCCTTAGCTTTAACAAGATTCCCGCTGCCGTCATTGGCCACACAGCTCCAAAGCATGACGGGTCTTCCCCCAAATTTGACAGTGGGTAGCAAGTGTTTTTCTTGGAATGCAGTGCTTTTATGGCACCATGCATAACACCTTGTTGTATGACCAAACAACTCAATCTGTGTTTCATCAGTCCACAGGACCTTCTTCCAAAATAAAACTGGCTTGTCCAAATGTGCTTTTGCATACCTCAGGTGACTCTGTTTGTGGCGTGCATGCAGAAATGGCTTCTTTCGCATCACTCTCCCATACAGCTTCTCCTTGTGCAGTGTGCGCTGTATTGTTGACCGATGCACAGTGACACCATCTGCAGCAAGATGATGCTGCAGGTCTTTGGAGGTGATCTGTGGATTGTTCTTGACTGTTCTCACCATTCTTCTCCTCTGCCTTTCTGATATTTCTGTTAGCCTGCCACTTCTGGCCTTTACAAGAACTGTCCTTGTGGTCTTCCATTTCCTTACTATGTTCCTCACAGTAGAAACTGACAGGTTAAATCTCTGGCCAACTTTTTGTATACTTCCCCTGAACAACTATGTTGAACAATCTTTTTTTAAGATCATTTGAGAGCTGTTTTGAGGAGTCCATGATGCCACTACTTGGAGAAGATTCAACTAGGAGAACAACTTGCAAGTGGACACCTGAAATAGCTTTTCTCGTGATTGATACACCGGACAATGAAGTACAAAGCTCAATGAGGTTACCAAACCAATTTAGTGCTTCAGTAAGTCAGAAAAAAGTAGTTCGGAGTATTCCAATCATGAAAATCAGAAGGGTGCCCATACTTTTGCACCTGTCAAATTTTGAAATAATGCATATTTCACATTTTTGGTTAGTGCAATAAACCTCATTTCAATCCTGAAATATTACTGTGTCCATCAGTTATTACATATACTGTATCACACTGAAATAGCTGTTGCAAAAACCCAATTTTAAACGAAAAAATGAGTATGATTAAGAGGGGTGCCCAAACTTATTCATATGACTGTACACCTACACACAAGAATATATATACACATGCATGCAAACACACATGCGCACACGCACAGACATACACACATTAATTAGAAAGCTTCATTTGGAACCATGTATGTATTTTACCATAATTATATTATAACACGGATCTCTGATGGACAGGACAAATTGCGCGTCAGGTACTATATGGTAAACATGATGAAGGTGATGCCAAAATGGCCGTAGGGGTCAGCGGCAGCAAAAATTGGAGCACTTAGCACTTTTGGCTGATAGGTACTGTATGCACTTTCTTGAAATGGCTATAACCTTGGTGTTAGGTTCTATGTATGCAATATGTTGCAGACTACTGTATACAATTGGGTTCTCTAACAAGTGAAAAATTTACTATAGTTACCCTGTTTTGTCACACATATTGATCCCTGACTCAGTTTATATATGCCTTTATAAGTATGTCATGGTTGAATATGTTCCATGAAGGTAAATAACATGATATATTGATATGTTCTATGTGCACACTGATTGTGAAGTGGATTATTCCTGTGTACAATAATTATGGTCTATGTACATAATTTGTAACCTGGGTTATGAAAAGCCTATATGTAATTTTGTATACTTACAGTGCTCTGTTGGTGCAGTCAAACTGATTGCTGCTTGTATTTGTGTTTGTTTTCCTTATCTGGTATTAAAAATTGCTATTTTGCATATACTGGACAGTTGATCATGTTTTTTTTTGTTTAACACATACACACATGCATACACACATGCACACACATGCATATAAATGCACATATACACACAAACACACTTTATCACATACATGCACACACTCTCATACATACCACCATAAGCATACATGCAGCCCATACACACAATGCACACACAACATAAATAATATTTATATTTATATAGTGCTATTAATTCCATAGCACTTTACATACATCAGTAATGCTGTCCCTTTTGGAGCTCACAATCTAAACATCCTATCAGTAGGTCTTTACAACGGAGAACCCGGGTGGAGGAAACCCACACATGCACGGGGAGAACATACAAACTCCTTCTAGATGTTGTCTTGGTGGGAATTGAACCCAGGACTTCGGGACCTCAGAGCTGCAAAGGCTGCAGTGCTAACCACTTGAGCCACCGTGTTACCCGACATGCACGCATACACACATGAATACATGCACACAAATATGCGCATACACACATGCGGATACACATGAACATACTCACGCAAATACACATGCGCATACATATACACACATACATGCACACACATGATACATGTACACACACATGCGCATGCACATACATGCACACACATGCACATACAAACATGTACATATGTACGCACATATACACACACATGTACACACATGCATACATGTACAGATACATATCCATAAACGTGCATACACTTACATGCACATACATATACACATGCACACCATTACACACATACATAAACATGCATACACGTGCACACATGAACACACATACATATACAAATGCACACATACACGCATAAACATACACACAAATGCACATACATGTACACATATATGCACACACACACACAACACAAATATACACACATACATGCATTCACATGCATGTATATACAGTATATACATACCCACACATATGCATGCACACATGCACAAACATGCATATACATAAAACACACACACATGCACACATACATACACCTGTGGCCGCCATTTTTAAACACTCAGGTATACAAAGATGGCAGTGGCTGATGCATCACACTACCCCACCGCAAAATTACAGTAATTGCAGGTTTACATCGGAGAGAAACTTGGTGGGAGCTAATAAAGTTGATAACAAGGTGTCTCTGCCTATTTTGTATATAATAAAAAATTTCTATCAGAGTTGTGTTTTTTTTTCTCTTTGCTGAAAGTATTTCTAAAGGCCAGCAGTAATATTGATGGCGGACATTAGCAATAGGGCTTGATGTCAACTGCCAATAAAAGCTGACATCAACCCCTTTATTACCCAGTCTGCCACTGCTACACCTCAGCTGGAAGAGCGGAGTAACCACCAGTTTTGGCATATCCCATTGAGGTGCCAATTCTGGGGTGCCTGCTGGCTGCAATTTCCAGCCTGGGGGCCCAGAAGGCTGGGGCCTTACCACGCTGAAAATTCCAGTCCCCACTGCCTGGGTTACCTTGGCTAGCAATAGAGAATATGTCAGAACCGATGTAAATTTTTTTTAGTTATTCATTTAAATAACTAAAAAAAAATAGGTCTCACTCATATTTTTCATTGCCAGCTAAGGTAACACCAGGCAGTGAGGGTTGGCAGCCAGTAGCTGCTTGGTTTACCTGCACTGGCAAGACAAAATACAGTAAATCTCTACACATTTTTTTTACCAGGAATGAAAAAGTTTATTATTAAAAAAAAAATACAAACAGGTTTTTAACTAAAATTCCACTTATTTACATACAGTCATATGAAAAAGTTTGGGCACCCCTCTTAATCTTACTTTTTTTTTGTTTAAAATTGGTTCTTTGCAACAGCTATTTCAGTGTGATATATGTAATAACTGATGGACACAGTAATATTTCAGGTTTGAAATGAGGCTTATTGTACTAACCAAAAATGTGAAATATGCATTATTTCAAAATTTGACAGGTGCCAAAGTATGGGCACCCTTCTGATTTTCATGATTTGAATACTCCTAACTACTTTTTACTGACTTACTGAGGCACTAAATTGGCTTGGTAACCTCATTGAGCTTTGTTCTTCATAGCCCGGTGTATCCAATCATGAGAAAAGCTATTTCAGGTGTCCACTTGCAAGTTGTTCTCCTATTTGCATCTTCTCTGAGGAGTGGCATCATGGGCTCCTCAAAACAGCTCTCAAATGATCTGAAAAAAAGAACATTGTTCAACATAGTTGTTCAGGGGAAGGATACAAAAAGTTGTCTGAGATTTAACCTGTCAGTTTCAACTGTGAGGAACATAGTAAGGAAATGGAAGACCATAGGGACAGTTCTTGTAAAGGCTAGAAGTGGCAGGCCAACAAAAATATCAGAAAGGCAGAGAAGAAGAATGGTGAGAACAGTCAAGAACAATCCACAGACCACCTCCAAAGACCTGCAGCATCATCTTGCTGCAGATGGTGTCACTGTGCGTCGGTCAACAATACAGCGCACACTGCACAAGGAGAAGCTGTATGGGAGAGTAATGCGAAAGAAACCGTCTCTGCATGCACGCCACAAACAGAGTCGCCTGAGGTATGCAAAAGCACATTTGGACAAGCCAGTTTCATTTTGGAAGAAGGTCCTGTGGACTGATGAAACAAAGATTGAGTTGTGTCGTCATATAACAAGGCGTTATGCATGGCGCCACAAAAACACACAATTCCAAGAAAAACACTTGCTACCCACTGTCAAATTTGGGGGAGGATCCATCATGCTTTGGGGCTGTGTGGCCAATGATGGCAACGGGAATCTTGCTAAAGTTGAGGGTCGCATGGATTCCACTCAGTATCAGCAGATTCTTGAGAATAATGTTCAAGAATCAGTGTCAAAGTGAAGTTATGCGGGATGATCTTTCAGCAAGACAATGATCCAAAACACTGCTCCAAATCTACTTAGGCATTCATGCAGAGGAACAATTACAATGTTCTGGAATGGCCATCCCAGTCCCCAGACCTGAATCTCATTGAATCTCATTGTCCATCAGTTATTACATATACAGTGCCTACAAGTAGTCTTCAACCCCCTGCAGATTTAGGTGGTTTGATAAGATGCAAATAAGTTAGAGCCTTCAAACTGCAAACGAGAGTAGGATTTATTAACAGAAGCATAAATCTTACAAACCAAAAAGTTATGTTGCTCAGTTGAATTTTAATACATTTTAAACATAAAAGTGTGGGTCAATTATTATTCAACCCCTAGGTTTAATATTTTGTGGAATAACCCTTGTTTGCAATTACAGCTAATAATCGTCTTTTATAAGACCTGATCAGGCTGGCACAGGTCTCTGGAGTTATCTTGGCCCACTCCTCCATGCAGATCTTCTCCAAGTTATCTAGGTTCTTTGGGTGTCTCATGTGGACTTTAATCTTGAGCTCCTTCCACAAGTTTTCAATTGGGTTAAGGTCAGGAGATTGACTAGGCCACTCCATCACCTTGATTTTTTCCCTATTGAACCAGGCCTTGGTTTTCTTGGCTGTGTGCTTTGGGTTGTTGTCTTGTTGGAAGATGAAATTACGACCCATCTTAAGATCCTTGATGGAGGAGCAGAGGTTCTTGGCCAAAATCTCCAGGTAGGCCGTGCTATCCATCTTCCCATGGATGCGGACCAGATGGCCAGGCCCCTTGGCTGAGAAACAGCCCCACAGCATGATGCTGCCACCACCATGCTTGACTGTATGGATGGTATTCTTGGGATCGTATGCAGTGCCATCCAGTCTCCAAACGTCACGTGTGTGGTTGGCACCAAAGATCTCGATCTTGGTCTCATCAGACCATAGAATCTTGAACCAGTCTGTCTCAGAGTCCTCCAAGTGATCATGAGCAAACTGTAGATGAGCCTTGACATGACGCTTTGAAAGTAAAGGTACCTTACGGGCTCGTCTGGAACGGAGACCATTGCGGTGGAGTACGTTACTTATGGTATTGACTGAAACCTATGTCCCCACTGCCATGAGATCTTCCCGGAGCTCCTTCCTTGTTGTCTTTGGGCTAGCCTTGACTCTTCGGACAAGCCTGGCCTCAGCACGGGATTAAACTTTCAAAGGCTGTCCAGGCCGTGGAAGGCTAACAGTAGTTCCATAAGCCTTCCACTTCCGGATGATGCTCCCAACAGTGGAGACAGGTAGGCCCAACTCCTTGGAAAGGGTTTTGTACCCCTTGCCAGCCTTGTGACCCTCCACGATCTTGTCTCTGATGGCCTTGGAATGCTCCTTTGTCTTTCCCATGTTGACCATGTATGAGTGCTGTTCACAAGTTTGGGGAGGGTCTTAAATAGTCAGAAAAGGCTGGCAAAAAAGATAATTAATTCACACATGTGAAGCTCATTGTTCTTTGTGCCTGAACTACTTCTTAATACTTTAGGGGGACCAAACAGAATGCTGGTGGTTTGAGGGGTTGAATAATAAATGACCCTCTGAATTAACTTTTAACGCTTTAAAAAAAAAGAAAAAAATTTAAAAATTCTTTTTGGCTGCACTGCATTTCCCACTTCCAGGCTGATCTACAGTCCAAATGTCACAAGGCCAAGTTAATTCCGCATGTGTCAACCAGCTAAATCTGCAGGGGGTTGAAGACTACTTGTAGGCACTGTATCACACTGAAATAGCTGTTGCAAAAAAACAATTTTTAACAAGAATAAAAAAAAAGTAAGATTAAGAAGGGTGCCCAAACTTTTTCATATGACTGTACATTGGGAGAGAGCACGGAGATGGAGAGGCAGCGGACGGGGGAGAGACGGCTGAAGACCCCAACACCACAAAGCCCCATTGTGATGGCACTGCCCTCCCCATGTCATAGCTTCGGGCCCACAACTAGTATGTTCATAATAGCCATGTAGTCACCATGACTAATCAAGTGTTGTGTACATATTATATAGCTGAATTGTCATATACTTTGGGTATGGAATACATTATCTATTCCTTGCTGACTTCCTTTACATAGTTTATTTAATTTTAAGGTAGAGAGCTAAATAAAATGAATACTCATTAGGCATTTTTTTTATCTAACATAATAAGTATTTTTTTTGTTTTCTTTGTATTTGTTTACTTGCATAAACATACATTTTCATCATGAACTTGGAACATTAACAATTTTTTGTATTATGTTAACTGTTTACCATGAAAAATCCTATTATTCAAGAAAACAAATAAAGCACTGTCACAACTAAAGCACATGACATTGGTGCTTTAGTTGTAAAAGTACTCATGACCTATAACAGTGTATATATAAAAGATAATTCCACCCAAACATTTGCCATTCTAAATGGCTTTCAAGGATATTTCACATTGAAAGTGAAGGGTTTGTATAGTATGAGTAATGTTTAAAAAAGAGTAATGAATGACTATATGTAACACACATCTTTTAACCAACTCTACAAGTACACTTTGATGTGATGTGACGTATACTAAAGTACCGTACTGAAAAAGAACATAAGGAAAACATTGTTGCACACAATTTCTTTAGACCCTACATCAGTTATGCCTAGAGTGATGATATATTTTTCCAAAATTAAATGTATTGTGTTACTTATAATATACTGCCAACTATATCACCCTGATAGAAAAGTGATAATTATTTTCTTTGCTCATTTACTAACTAAATTTGAGCAGCTGTAAATTAGACATGATTAAATCATTACATTTTAAATAACAGAAGGGTACCAAATATTAGGTCCCATTAAGTACTTAATCTGAATATTGGATATGAGCATCTCTAAAAACTGGCAAAAATATGTGATAAAGATTTTTTTATACTTTTACTTGTGGCCTAGATTTTAGCTAAAAGTTATCATCTTTAATTCTCTTCAGTCAATTCTTCCATTGACTCATTAAATCACCAAAGTGGTAATGAACTTTTACAGGATGTGTTATAGAGTGTTAAAAAGCATTTTAATTAGTGGATGGTTCAGTTAACAGTGATCTTCCATTAGAAACGTTAGACATGTCTATAGAACAAAGCATACAATCTGGAGGTGTAAAATGATACAAAATATATATACATGTCACTTTTATTATGCAAACTTTATAAGTAATAAAAGATAAATAAACTAAAAAACAGCCACTTATACATGAAGAAAGTCTGCAATTGTTTTTCTGCAAGAATACACAGTCTGTTAAATTGATTACACTGGTCAACAGCATTTTTGGTGCCAAAGATATTTCATTGAATTTAGGGTAACTTTGGGGTGCTGATTCTGAATATGTCATCAGTTTTGCCAGATTGGCTCAAGTTTTTGAGATTTTTCGTAAAATGTGTAACAAAAAAGACGTTTTTTGCTACTTTTTTAACAAAGTCTGTTATGTTTCTTCTATATTTTGTCAGTGTATATTCACCACAAATGTAATGGTGGGTTTACACGTCCCGATATCGGCGTCCAACTCCGACCCAACTCCGACAAAAAGTCACGTGGGTCGCGAGTTGGAGCCGATATCGGGTGCGCGTTGTACTGTTTGACAGTACAACGCGATGCTGGAACGATGCCAAAACGATATCGGAGTTGAATAGCAAAGCTATTCAACTCGCCGATATCGCAAGGCCGTTGTACCAGCATCGCTGCGTGTGACAGCCCAACTCCGATGTCTACGCTCACGTCACCCATTCACTCCCATGTTAACTGGTCGTTCCTGGGTTGGTGGGCGTAGACATCGGAGGGACGTTGCATCCCGATATCGCGGCGTGTAAACTGGCAATGCGATGCAGGGAGAAACGTGCACTAAATGCGCGCTCCCGCGTCGTTGCCTCCGATATCGCCGCGATATCGGGACGTGTAACCCCACCATAACAGAATGAGTCTGGATCGTTAAGACAACTTCTTCTTGATGAGTTCATGCTTTTCACTGGACAACAGAAAACAACATAAAGTTAGTGCCAAAAATCAAGCTATGAACAAACTTTTAGAACACTAATTAACACAAAACTATATTGAGAACTGCTCAGTTCAAGTACTAATCCAAAGAAATTAATGAGATGATGAGTCGCATTTACGAACAAGTGCTATAAATAAGATACCAAAAATCTCAAAAACTTGAGCCAATCTGGCAAAACTGATAGCATATTCAGAATCAGCACCCCAAAAATACCCCAAATTCATTAAATATTTTGGGCACCAGAAAAAAATTTTTTTTTTGTTGACCTGTGTTATATAAATTAATATTTACCATTAGTTTTGGTCTATAAGAAGAACAAGACCATAAGGTAAAACTAGGTTTTAGAGGAGTAGAAAAATAAATTGAAGAAAAAAATGTGGGCATGATGCACTGTTATAAAGGGAATCTGCTGCTGACTCTTTTATGGGGGTAATGTCCCCCAATTCTGTACTAATGCTCCTCATCCTGGGCGCCCATCCTAAGTAATATGTCATCCATCCTGTTATATACATTGGGATCAAAATTAGAGAACACACAATGTCCTTAATGTTAAGGTCCTTGCATTGTCCTATGTGAACATATTCTAACATGAGTAAATTATCAGCATTTTAAGCTTATTTCATAAATCAAGTATATTCTAAAGCACAGAATAAAAATGTAAAGGATTTAAATAAAACAAAAAACACTGATCAAAATTAGAGCACACTTTCAAATACCTGTAAATTATTGGTGTTAATCTGGCACCTGTTGCTAATTTCCTTAATTATCTGATTGCTCTCAGTGGGAGAAACAAGATAACGATCTTGCAGTTGTGATACCTTTTAATGGCTAACAAAAATAAAATAAGTGATGTTACAAGGCGAGCTTTCGAGACGTCTTAGGCTGGCTTCACACAATGGCATGGTCCGGTCCGGGGCTATCAGGCATGCACCTGACAGCCCCTGACCGGATCAGCACACAGAACCAGAGGGCCAAATGTGCCAAATGGCTGTAATTGCAACCGCAGCTGCTGATTTTTCAAGATCGTGGCTAGCATGGAGCTGGCCGTGGTCCTGAAACAACAGCGGAGTGCAGCCGCCGGTATCCAGTTCTCGGATTTGCCCGGACCAGGGCAATCCGGCCCCATAGGCTCCCATGTTAGTGAGAACCGGATTGCCCCGGATCCGTGAGAATCCGGGACAATCCGGGCAAATCCGGGATCCGGCTTCTTGGGGTGATTTTTCTCCCCGAACACAAAAACATTGCAAGCAAGATTTTTGTGTCAGGTGAGAATAATTCTCGCGGATTCATCCGGAGAGATGGAAACCGAATGGCAGAGAGCTGCCATCCGGCACCATCCGGCCCCATAGGCTACTATGGGGCCAAAAAACGGTCAGGGGCTGTCTGGTTTGCACCAGACAGCCCCGAACCGGACCTTGTCGTGGTGTGAAGCCAGCCTTCGGTCCTTTCATCAGGCATGGTATGACAAAATATGGACAGAAACTCAAAATATACACATGCACATTAGAATGAATGGACATTTAACCAAATAAACAAAAAAGCCTGAGCCTGGACATTTAGCTAAATAAACAAAGCAGCCTGGAGAGGGTCCTTAATAAGCCAGGCTTAGTGATGTGTAAATTTTTGTGACACTAATTTATAAGAAAACATGGTGTCTTAAGACTTCAGTTTCTTTGAACAACATTGTTCAGATGTTATAATGAGCCATAAAACCATCACTTTGATTTAAACCATCCTGGATAGAGTCAAATGTTCTAATGAATTTGGATTTACAGATCCTTCGCTGTTTTTGTGATTTGAAATTACCCCTTCAAATTAAAATTTTCATATTTTCAATGTTATGTCCTTGGCTAGAGAAATGTTTAGCGATTGGAAATTGGATTTTTTTTTTGTGTGTAACTGTGTGACGATGAGATTTCATCCTTACTCTTAGCCGTTGTCCAGTCTCACTAACATAAAAAGCCCCCACTGGGCATATCGTGGGTTGATGGGAACACTCACTGAGAGAATCTCTGGGTGGTAGGAAAATGTCCTTAGACCACTGGTAAGGAAGACAGACAGCTATATACAGGACACGACGGACCTTTTAATTAAGCTATCTACAATAGGTCCCCTCCCTGAGAGTACCATCTTAGCCACCATGGATGTGGAATCCGTATATTCTAACATCCCACACGAAGATGGACTTACTTCCTGTCAATTTATTCTTGAAATCAATGGGATCCCATTTGAATCAGTGCTAAGGCTCACCAGATTTATCCTCACAAACAACATTTTCTCTTTTGGCGAAGATCTGTATTTACAATGCACCGGAACCGCTACTGGAAGCAAAATGGCCCCACAGTATGCCAACCTCTTCATGGCTAAACTGGAAAATGACTTTTTAGCCTCCTGCCCCATCAACCCTTGGCGTATTTCCGTTTCATTGATGATATCTTAATAATCTGGACTGAGACTGAAGATAAACTTCTAAAATTCCATGACAAGTTCAACAAATTTCATTCCACCATAAACCTGACACTCGAGCACTCAAAAACAGAAATCAACTGCCTGGATACCACCATAAAAATTCTAAATGGTTCATTCCAGACATCAGTGAATTGAAACTGATTGACCATCCCACATACCTCTGATGGGACAGTTTCTGCCTGAAACACATTAAAAGGATCACTGTCTACAGCCAGGCCCTCAGATATAACCGGATTTGCTCCAACCCAGCGGACAGGAATGAACACTTAAACCATCTAAAAAAAACACAGTTTTAAACCAAGGCTACCACCCCACCTCCATTGAGGATCAGATCATTAAAGCCACAAGGCTCCCTAGAAGTCAAGCACTCCAATACAGAGAGAAAGAAAAGAACCATCGTGGTCCCCTGGTGGTGACCTACAACTCACAGCTTGAGGCACTAAGAAAAACTTCCAGGAAACTTCACCAAGGTTGACCGACTAAAAATCATGTTCAAAGACCTTCCCTTGCTGTGCTACAGGCAGCCTCCCAATTTAAGAAACATCATAGTTCGAAGTTTGATGCCCTCGGATGCACCAAGATACATCCATGCAATGTGAAGAGCTGCAAGACCTGTGCTTACATAGAGACCAGAGACAGGATACATATCCTCAACTCACACAGGATTATAAGATTCCTGAGACATTCACATGCTCCTCTTCCAATGTTGTGTATTGAATTATATGCACGATATGCCCAGTGGGGGCCTTTTGTGTTGGTGAGACTGGACAACGGCTAAGAGTAAGGATGAAGTCTCATCGTCACACAATTAAACACAAAAAAATCCAATTTCCAGTCGCTAAACATTTTTCTAGCCAAGGACATAACATTGAAAATATGAAAATGTTAGTTTTAAGGAGTAATTTCAAATCACAAAAACATCGGAGAATCTGTGAATCCAAATTCATTAGAACATTTGACTCTAGCCAGGATGGTTTAAATTAAAGTGATGGTTTTATGGGTCATTATAACATCTGAACAATGTTGTTCAAAGAAACTGAAGTCTTCAGACACCATGTTTTCTTTTAAATTAGTGTCATAAAAATTTACACATCACTAAGCCTCACTGATTAAGGACCCTCTGCAGGCTGCTTTGTTTATTTAGCTAAATGTCAAAGCTTTTTTGTTTATTTGGTTAAATGTCCATTCATTCTAGTGTGCATATATATATTTTGAGTTTCTTTCAATATTTTGTCATACCGTGCCTGATGAAGGGACCTAAGACGTCTTAAAAGCTCGCCTTGTAACATCACTTATTTTATTTTTGTTAGCCATTAAAAGGTATCACAACTACAAGATTGTTATCTTGTTTCTCCCACTGAGAACAAACAACATTTTCTCAACTGGCTAACATGGTTCCGAAACTTTTTCTTCTAACCTAATTATCTGACAAACCCGATTTAACATACAGCCTAAATTTGCACTCACTTTGCAATATTGGTGTGTCATTTCAAAGTTACTGAAACTTTCAGCAACAGGTTGTCCAGATGAAGGCCAAATAGGTCACCCTATCATCCATAGCAAGAAAAGTTGGTTCAAGTATGTGATTTCAAGAAAATTGCATCTTTACAACATGACAAAATCTTTCAAGTCCCACAAGAAGGCTGGTCGCCCTCAAAAGACAAATGCAAGAAAAGACAGGATATTGTGGACAATCTCCATGGATATTCGTTTTAACACTGCAGCCGGACTAGCTAGCCAGTTCAGCACTGAACAGGGCAAGGATCTTTCTCATCATACAGTGTCATGATGTTTAACAGCATTTGGACTGAAAACCCACTCTGCAGTGACCAAACTTCTCACTAGCAGAAAGAATCAAAAAGCTAGAATCACCTTTGGTGAAGAGCATATCGTGTGGACATAACAGAAGTGGTCCACGGTTAATTTTAGTGATGAAAGCAAGTTTAATTTATTTGATTCTGATTGGAAACAATATGTTCATTGACAAACTGGGGAAAGAATAAACCCAAAGTGTGTAAAGATGTCAGTGAAAAGTGTTGAAGATCGCGTCATGGTTTGGGGAATGTTTTCTGCTGCAGGAGTTAGACCTTTTATACAGCTACATGGCAAAGTGAATGCAAGTGTGTATCAGAACCTTCTTCAACAACATGTGGTTCCATACTTGCATTAAGCACTCAATCAGCCAGCAATTTCCATGTAGGACAATGCCTTATGTCACACAGAAAAATGAGAAAAGCAGTTCCTTGAAACAGAAAACATTGAAACAATGAAATGGTCGCCCAGAGTCCTGATCTAAACCCAATAGAAAACCTCTGGAAAATCCTTGGTCACAAAATTATGACCAAGAAACCTACAGTAGTCACAGAACTGTAGAAGAGACTGGAAGAAGAGGACCAAAATCACACTGGAGCAGTGTGAAAGACTATTAATGTCCTGTGACTGCAGATGTGCTGAAGTCATTCAAAGCAAAGGCCTGTACACATCCTACTGATTGGTGACTTGTATACTTCAAAAAATTAATTTTAATATTTCTCTGTGCTACAGTCATGCCTGTTCTCCAATAATGATCATCATGTTTTGTGTAAAATAAAGGTTTTAAGTTAATAAAATTTGGTTATGTTAGGAAACAATGTTCTGGTGGCCATGTGAACCCTTTACACAAAATCCTTCAAATGTTGATTAATGTAAATTAAATTCTGTCTGAAAAAATCAAGTGACCATACATTGTTCTCTAATTTTGATCGCCAGTCTATGTTCCCCATCCTTGTCCCATCCTGGTATATCTGGCCTTCATCCTAGTATATATAGCCCTATCCTGGTATATATTCCCCTCATCATGGGCCCATCCTGGTATATATGGCCCCATGCTGGTAATATATGACCCTCATTCTGTGGCCATTCTGGCATATATGGCCCCTTCCTAGTATATGCAATCCTTATCCTGGGCCGATCATCATATATAAATAGTTTTCATCCTGGGCCCATGCTAGTAAATATGGTCTCCTCCTAGTATATATGGCCCTCATCCTGGACCCATCCTTGTATATATTGCCCTATCCTGATATACAGTTGTGGCCAAAAGTATTGACACCCCTGCAATTCTGTCAGATAATACTCAGTTTCTTCCTTAAAATTATTGCAATCACAAATTCTTTGGTATTATTATCTTCATTTAATTTGTCTTCAATTAAAAAACACAAAAAGAATTGCCCTAAAGCCAAATTGGATATAATTCCACACCAAACATAAAAAAGGGAGTGGACAAAAGTATTGGCACTGTTAGAAAAAACATGTGATGCTTCTCTAATTTGTGTAATTAACATCACCTGTAACTTACCTGTGGCACTTAACAGGTGTTGGCAATAACTAAATCACACTTGCAGCCAGTTGACATGGATTAAAGTTGACTCAACCTCTGTCCTGTATCCTTGTGTGTACCACATTGAGCATGGAGAAAAGAAAGAAGACCAAAGAACTGTCTGAAGATTTGAGAAACCAAATTGTGAGGAAGCATGAGCAATCTCAAGGCTACAAGTCCATCTCCAAAGACCTGAATGTTACTGTGTCTACCGTGCGCAGTGTCATCAAGACGTTTAAAGCCCATGGCACTGTGGCTAACCTCCCTAGATGTGGACGGAAAAGAAAAATTGACAAGAGATTTCAATGCAAGATTGTGCGGATGGTGGATAAAGAACCTCGACTAACATCCAAACTAGTTCAAGCTGCCCTGCAGTCCGAGGGTACAACAGTGTCAACCCGGACGATCCGTCGGCGTCTGAATGAAAAGGGACTGTATGGTAGGAGACCCAGGAAGACCCCACTTCTTACCTCGAGACATAAAAAAGCCAGGCTGGAGTTTGCCAAAACTTACCTGAGAAAGCCTAAAACGACTTGGAAGAATGTTCTCTGGTCAGATGAGACAAAAGTAGAGCTTTTTGGGCAAAGGCATCAACATAGAGTTTACAGGAGAAAAAAAGAGGCATTCAAAGAAAAGAACACGGTCCCTACAGTCAAACATGGCGGAGGTTCCCTGATGTTTTGGGGTTGCTTTGCTGCCTTTGGCACTGGACTGCTTGACCGTGTGCATGGCATTATGAAGTCTGAAGACTACCAACAAATTTTGCAGCATAATGTAGGGCCCAGAGTGAGAAAGCTGGGTCTCCCTCAGAGGTCATGGGTCTTCCAGCAGGACAATGACACAAAACACACTTCATAAAACACTAGAAAATGGTTTGAGAGAAAGCACTAGAGACTTCTAAGGTGGTCAGCAATGAGTCCAGACCTGAATCCCATAGAACACCTGTGGAGAGATCTAAAAATGGCAGTTTGGAGAAGGCACCCTTCAAATATCAGGGACCTGGAGCAGTTTGCCAAAGAAGAATGGTCTAAAATTCCAGTAGGGCATTGTAAGAAACTCATTGATGATTACCGGAAGCGGTTGATCGCAGTTATTTTGGCTAAAGGTTGTGCAACCAAGTATTAGGCTGAGGGTGCCAATACTTTTCTCTGGCCCATTTTTGGAGTTTTGTGTGAAATGATCAATGTTTTGCTTTTTGCTTCATTCTCTTTTGTGTTTTTTCATTGAAGACAAATTAAATGAAGATAATAATACCAAAGAATTTATGATTGCAATCATTTTCAGGAAGAAACTGAGTATTATCTGACAGAATTGCAGGGGAGTCAATACTTTTGGCCACAACTGTACATGTCTTCCATCCTGGTATATATAATCTTTATCATGGGCCCAGACAGGGCCGGACTGGGACCAGAAAGCAGCCCTGGAAAACAAACCCCACCAGCCCACACACTATATCACCCATTAGCCCCAATAAGTGAAATTTGCTTTTAAAGGGAACCTGTCACCTCCATGAAGCCCCCCAGGCTATCACTACCTGCCCCTGCATCTTCCTATTACTTCTCTAACTATCCCTCTCTGTGCTAAGTGTGCCCTGTGACCGTATAATAAAAGCATTTTATCACTCAAACGCGTCATTTCCGGTACTCTGCAGGCCGGACTTCAGGCTGCACAGTACGCATACTCTATGGAACACATTACATCAGCTCATCTGTGATGATATCTGTGATGAACTAACGTAACATGCTCCACAGAGCATGCGCAATGCACAGCTCTGTGGATGAGCACCGGAAATGACAACGCTCGGCGTCATACCCGCCATTCTGCAGAGCGGATGAGTCAGGCTGGGGGGGTGCACATTTGAATGTCAACATCACGCCCATCGGAGCACGATAAACTAAACAGGAGGCGGCCATGGGACACAGAGAGGACGCTCAGGGGGTCTAGCAACGATAGCCCCCCTGTTCATTATCATACTAATGAGTGAGTGATAAAAAGCTTTTATTACACAGTCACAGGGCACATTTAGCACAGAAAGGGATAGTTAGAGTAGTAATAGGAAGATGCAGGGACAGGTAGTGATATTCTGGGGGCTTTATTGGATCTGACAGGTTCCCTTTAAGTTGCCGTGGCCTCATCACTTTCTTAAAGGAGTTATTTGAAGAGCCACATGTGAATGGTGCAGCAGAGGGAATAATCAACCACAGCTCCATTTACATGGTGATCTACAAAGCCACATTTCTCAGGATTCTGGGGTCCCAGCAGTCAGATACACAGCGTTAGACAAGTCATCACCTGTACAGAAGAGAAGTGATGACTTCATATTAGGGATAATCAAATTAAGCAACATTTAAATGCTGAAAATCAAAGTTCAAAACCACCTCTCTGACGACAGGACAGGAGAAGTGGTACTGTGCAGTGTATACATACTGAAAAATACAAATGCCGAGGATTACACCCAGTATACAAGACAGGGGAAGTGGTACTGTGCAGTGTATACATACTGAAAAATACTAATGCCGAGGATTACACCCAGTATACAAGACAGGGGAAGTGGTACTGTGCAGTGTATACATACTGAAAAATACAAATGCCGAGGATTACACCCAGACCCAGTATACAAGACAGGGGAAGTGATACTGTGCAGTGTATATATACAGAATAATACAGATGCCGAGGATTACACCCAGTATACAGGACAGGAGAAGTGGTACTGTGCAGTGTATATATACAGAATAATACAGATACTGAAAATTACACCCAGTATACAGGACAGGAGAAGTGGTACTGTGCAGTGTATATATACAGAATAATACAGATACTGAGGATTACACCCAGTATACAGGACGGGAGAAGTGGTACTGTGCAGTGTATATATACAGATTAATACAGATGCCGAGGATTACACCCAGTATACAGGACAGGAGAAGTGGTACTGTGAAGTGTATATATATATAGAATAATACAGATACTGAAAATTACACCCAGTATACAGGACAGGAGAAGTGGTACTGTGCAGTGTATATATACAGAATAATATAGATCCTGAGGATTACACCCAGTATACAGGACAGGAGAAGTGGTACTGTGCAGTGTATATATACAGAATATTACAGATACTGAGGATTACACACATACGCACATGCAGCGTGCCCTCTCACACACATACACACGTAGCAGCCTGCCCCAGTCCCCACACACATGCACCAGCCTACCCAGTCACCCACATACATGTAGCAGCCTGATCCAGCCCCCACACACATGAAGCAGTCTGCCCCGGACCCCACACTCACGTAGCAGCCTGCCACACAAACACACATGCAGCAGCCTGCCTCGGCCCCCCCACACATACATGTAGCAGCCTGCCCCAGGCCCCACACACACACAGCTGCCTGACCCGGCCCCCACACGCACGTAGCTGCCTGCCTCAGCCCCCACTCGCACGTAGTGCTTGCCCAGGACCCCACACGCACGTAACAGCCTGCCTCGGCCCCACACACATGCAACAGCCTGCCCCGACCACCACACACAGCAGCTAGTCCTCACACACATGCAGCAGCCTGCCCTGGCCCCCAACAGGTAGCAGCAGACTGTCCACACACACAGACACACACACAGCAACCTGCCCCGATCCCCACACACACATGTAACAGCCTGTCCTCAAACACACACATGCAGCCTGTCCTCACACACAGACACACAAATACACACACAACAGCATGTCCTCACACACACTCACATACACACAGCAGTCTGTCCTCACACACACACACACACAGCAGCCTGTCCTCACACATACACACGCAGCAGCCTGTCTCACACACACTCACACATACACACAGCAGCCTGTCTCACACACACACACACACACACACACACATACACACACAGCAGCTTGTCCTCACACACACTCACACATACACAGTGGCCTGTCCTCACACACACACACACACACTCACACATACACAGCGACCTGTCCTCACACACACACACACACACACACACACTCACACATACACGGTGGCCTGTCCTCACACAAACACTCACACATACACAGCAGCCTATCCTCACACACAGACACACACTCACACATACACACAGCAGCCTGTCCTCACACACAGACACAAATACACACACAACAGCCTGTCTCACACACACACACACACAGCAGCCTGTCCTCACACACAGACACACACAAATACACACAGCAGCCTGTCCTCACACACAGACACACAAATACACACACAGCAGCCTGTCCTCACACACAGACACACAAATACACACACAGCGGCCTGTCCTCACACACAGACACACAAATACACACACATTGGCCTGTCTCACACACACAGTGGCCTGTCCTCACACACGAACACAAATATACACACAGCGGCCTGTCTCACACACACATCGGCCTGTCCTCACACACAGACACACAAATATACACACAGCGGCCTGTCTCACACACACACAAATACACACACAGCGGCCTGTCTCACACACACACACAGCGGCCTGTCCTCACACACACTCACACATACGCACACAGCGGCCTGTCCTCTAACACAGACACACAAATACACACAGCAGCCTGTCCTCACACACAAACACACAAATATACACACAGCGGCCTGTCTCCACACACTCACACATACGCACACAGCGGCCTGTCTCACACACACACAGCGGCCTGTCCTCAAACACAGACACACAAATACACATACAGCAGCCTGTCCTCACACATAAACACACAAATACACACACAGCGGCCTGTCTCACACACACACAGTGGCCTGTCCTCACACACACACACAGTGGCCTGTCCTCACACACAGACACACAAATACACACACAGCGGCCTGTCTCACTCACACATACACACACAGCTGCCTGTCCTCACACACAGCACACAAATACACACACAGCAGCCTGTCTCTCACACACACATATACACACACAGCGGCCTGTCTCACACACACTCACACACACTCACACATACGCACACAGTGGCCTGTCCTCACACACACACACACATATACACACAGCGGCCTGTCTCACACACACTCACACATACGCACACAGCGGCCTGTCCTCACACACAGACACACAAATACACACACAGCGGCCTGTCCTCACACACACACACACACACACAAATATACACACAGCGGCCTGTCTCACACACACTCACACATACGCACACAGCGGCCTGTCCTCACACACAGACACACAAATACACACACAGCGGCCTGTCCTCACAAACACAACATACATACAGCGGCCTGTCCTCAAACACAGACACACAAATACACAAACAGCAGCCTGTCTCACACACACACACATACACACACAACAGCCTGTCACACACACAGCGGCCTACCCTCAAACACAGACACACAAATACACACACAGCAGCCTGTCCTCACACACAGACACACAAATGCACACACAGCGGCCTGTCTCACACACACACAGCGGCCTGTCCTCACACACAGACACACAAATATACACACAGCGGCCTGTCTTACACACACTCACACATACGCATACAGCGGCCTGTCCTCACACACAGACACACAAATACACACACAGCGGCCTGTCTCTCACACACACATAATAGGGTATAATGGTGTGCACACCGCGTAGGTGGTGAGTGGAGGTGCCAACTAACAGGATTTCTTCAATCCCAGTAAATACAAATATGGATACAAAGTTGCACACTCCTTTAGATGTTTTTGATGCAAGGTTTATTATGAACAGTTAATGGCCACAGATGTCAATGCGTTTCGGCTTTAACCAAAGCCTTGATCACGACAATTGGCTATGAAACAAAACAAATAAAAGTGTATAAATATTTACAAACATATGGTGTCACCTGTGCTGTAGAGAGCACAGGAAAAAGGCAATTTACATATTTACATAGGTCAACGATACTGTTGAGGACAGCAAGAATGTATTACTGTCCCAGAGGATGTTATTAGTACATAGAAGGTAATAGGGGAGCTGAGCAGTTAGTTTAGGGAGTGCCAAAGAATTGGTCAGTAGCGATTGGAGGAAGGTATAGATAGGTTAGAGAGGAATTAAATATAAATAGGTGTATATAGATATACTTAATTAGACATATTTAGTTAGAGAGATAGGGTCGTAGTATGAAAAAGTATCCGAGTTACCAGGTGTGGGTCATGGAATGTTCTAGGATAAGATTGGAAAGAGGCGTCTTTCCTTGGTGGCGAACGCTCGATTAAGGTGGTTTGCTTTATTTCAATAATTCCCAAATGGGGATAGGCGTTTTTCAGCACGGTCCTATGGAAAGCAATATCATAGCTGTCACTATTATGGCAAGAAGATCAACCAGAGCTAAATAAAGTACCATGTAGCGTTAGTCCCTCCAAGCTGACAAATCATTAGTATTATGTGATTATATAGTTTGATTATATCTCCTTAATTTCAATGTAGCCTAAAAAGATATATGTGTCAAATAGGTTGTATAATATATGTGCAGAGCTAATCGTTGTCAAAACAAAAGTTCCTTCTGCTTTTTACCCAAAGTGCATGTTGGGCATTAATGGACAGAGTGGCTGTCATTATATAGTTAAATACCTTCTTTCAGTGATAGGTCCGCCCCCGTCAGAGTCCTGGTAGGAATGAGCACAGTGTGTTATCGGTTGCTGCTATTTATAGCAGAAAACAGGAAGTGGGGAATCCGCACATGCTCAGTAGCATGTCTCGGAACAAAGTGTGGCAGAAGTGCCATGTTAGGTATATGCTAACCAGTGACTGCTTGTAGTTGAGAGTGCAATGCATCATGGGAGGGAAGGGGAGGAGCCGTTCTCAGCCTGTCAGCTTCAGTGTAAACAATGCTGCTAGTAGTAATTATAGCAGGAGATCGGTGTGAAGGGGGGCTGATTGTAAGCATGAATGAAGGGTGTGTTATGGAGTATTCCACAGGAGGTATATTATACAAGAAGACAAGATCAATATTAGATATTTCAGTATTAGGAAGAATGTAAAAGGCCCAAAGGGTGAAGACATTGAGAGGAACAGAAGACATATACTTTATCAATATTGTGACGTCATGCTTAGTATCTTATAGTAGATATATTGTTCTCATGTATTATATCTCAGAGTAATGGCATACATATTGGTTATGATCCAATAAAAATGGATCTAGATGATCAGATTTATTATTTCACTTCAGGAAAAACGGGAGAGAAGTGAGTTAGTACAATGGAAACTGTGATGAAGACAACCCCTGTTAAAAACAAGGTCAGCTGGACCACTGCTTCATTGTTATGTTGAAGGCAACAATGTGTATATAGTACCTAAAACTTTTAAGGCACAAATTTCTTCGGTCACATTCTTCATTTATAACCTATATTGGGGGAAAAAAGGTTAAGAGACACAGGGGTCCCAACCCTCAGCAACAGATATCTAGGTCATTAGGAGCAAGACTAATATCTATACGGTACAGGCTCTAGTTGGGATCTTACCATTCCAGTGCAACGACTAGGGGAAGGGAAGGTGAAAGGGTTTGGCGACCCTTATCTCTCAATATATCTAAAGTTAGTGGAAGAAAAAAAGGAGAGATCATTAGTGGGTTATTTTAACAGAACCAATCCATTTCTCTATTGAGCCCATGAGGATGTAGTGTTTTCAGTGTGTAGATCCAAAAACTTTCCCTGCTCTTCAGTAATTTGACATGATCACCACCTCGTCTGGGTCTCTCTACTTGTTCGATGATCTGGTACCGTAGTTGTGATATAGAGTGATTAGCCTCATGGAAGTGGTGTGGTATGGGTAAGCAATTCCTTTCATATCTAATGGTAGACTTGTGGCTAGCTATTCTTTCCTTGATATGTTGGGTAGTCTCACCTACATAGAGGAGGCCACAGGGACACTTGATTATATATACAACGAAGTTGGAGTTACAAGTGTAAAAACCTTTGATGGGATATGTTTTGCCTGTGTGGGGGTGTGTGAAGTGTTCACCCCGGATTATATTGGAACATGATGGACAGTTCAAACATGGGAAGGTTCCCCTCCTTGGTGTATCTAGCAATGTTTGTTTCGGTAATGTTTTCAAGCTCCCAATATCGGCTCTCACTATTTTATCCTTGAGGTTTGGTGGACGTCGTTTACACATGAGTGGTGGGGTACTGAATACTTCCATGTTGGGATATGCTCTTTGAAGAAGAGGCCAATGATGTTTAATTATGTTATATACAACTGGCATTGATGGGTGGTGTCCATGTACAAAGGGGATTCTTTCCGGTTTGTTGATGGAGATAGAGGTTTCTGGTGGATTTAGTATTCTGTCAGTTTCCTCCATAAGGAGTTTCTTGGGGTATTGGCGTTCAAGGAATTTCTTGTTCATCTCCTCAAGTCTAACCGGTAGGGTCTCCTTCTCTGATACAATACGGGCCACCCGTTGAAATTGAGATCTAGGCAGACTATTTTTGGTGGTGGAGGGGTGACAACTACTATAGAGTAGGAGGCCGTTCTTATCAGTAGGTTTTTGGTAGAGGTCAGAGCCTAATGTGTTGTTACTTTTTTTGAAAATTTTAGTATCAAGGAAACTCACTTCGGTGTCGCTGGATGTCATAGTGAAAGAGAGTTCCTGTCTTATTGTGTTAATTTCAGTAAAAAATGAGTCAAGTGAAGTTTGATTACCATGCCAGATACAAAATATATCATCGATATATCTTAGCCATATCAAGGCGTGGTTCTGAAAGAGAGAATTTGGGTATATGTACTGGGTTTGGAAATCATGCATGTATAGATTTGCATACGCCGGTGCGACATTTGAGCCCATAGCGGTCCCCCGTTTCTGGACACAGAAGTCGTCACCATACAAGAAATAGTTTTCCCTCAGGACCAGATTCAATAGGTCTAGGCAAAGTTCGATGGAATTTGGAGTAAGGGTACTTGTAGTTTCAAGGGCTCTCTGGGTGGCCTCCATACCCTTGTCATGATCGATCGAGGTATAGAGGCTGTTTACATCCATGGTAGCCAAAAGGCTACCAGGAGGGATTGAGTTTAGTTGGCGAATTTTTGATAGAAAGTCATTCGTGTCTAGTACAAAGGAATCCATTTTTCTCGCTAATGGTGTAAGGATTTTCTCTAAATACACAGATAATGGAGCTAGTATGGAATTAGTTGAGGCTACAATTGGTCGCCCCGGTGGATTGGTGAAATTTTTATGAATTTTTGGCAGGATATACATGACTGGAGTGATGGGGTTGGAATTAGTTAGAAAAGTCTTTGTTTTGGCATCTATAGTACCCATATAGAGATGCTTGGTCAGTGTGGAATCTATTTTCCTCTGAATTGAATATAGTGGGTCTGTGTTTATTCTATTGTAAGTGGTGGTGTCGCTCAACTGTCTCTCAATCTCCATTTTGTAGTCTCTTTTGTTCATGATTACTACAGAATTACCCTTGTCGGCTGGTTTTATAGTAATTGCTTCATTGTGCTGTAGGGCAGTAAGGGCTTGGGTTTCCTCAGATGTTATATTATTTTTGGTTTTGAATAATCCTAGTTGATGGTCGTGAATATGGGAATCAACATCTCTCTGTATTAGGGAGATTAGTGTCTCAGTTGCATGGTTGGTCTTGGGCGGCATGAATGAACTCTTATTTCTCAGACCCAAGGATGTTATGTTCATTGGGTCGTTGGTGGCTCTTTGTATGTTCAGGATTGGTCTGTTTTCTAATAACCCGAAATGAGTTTTTAGTCTAATCGTTCTGTAAAAATTCTGTAGATCTTTCTGTAGGGTGAATGAGTCCCATCTAGGTGTTGGACAAAAAGATAGGCCTTTATTTAGTACCCTATACTCGGTGGGGGAGAGGGTATAGTCTGATATGTTAACTATAAGGTTGGGACCCTTACCTGTGCTCGCGATCTCGTGTGTGGTCGTCCTCCTCCTCCTTGACCTCCGCGTGGGTTTACTCTTTTTGGGCGTGCGGGTAAAAAAGGGGCACCCCCTCTGTTGCCCGTACTGGAGTTGCTTCCGGATCCTGAGGAAGGTGGCTGGCCTGGATAGGGTTGCCATGGTCTTGGGGCGTAGGTGATGGGTTCGTTCCATAGATATACACGATTTTGTTCGTAATCCTCGACGTCCCTCTGGAATTTTTGTCGTTTTCTATCTTGAAGAATTTTCTTGAAGTTATTGATAGTATCGTTAACCCTGTTCTTCAGGTCAGCTAGGTCATTCGATGTGAAAGATCCTACTAGTTGGGCTTCAATTACAGCCACCTTCTCCTTAGATTCGGTAATAGCAACCTGTAGATGTTCAATCGTTAAAGCAATCAAATCAAAGGAGCATTTATTTAGGATCTGTTGGAACTTTTTGCAGTAGTCCTCTTTGTCGGAGAAGATCGTGGGTCTGATATTACTCCTCAATCCCCTTGGAATCTTTTTCTGGCGGTAGTATTCCGCTAGGGTTCTAGAATGCAGATCAAGTGAGACGAACCTCCTTCGTTCCTTCTCAAACTCCTTGGCTCTCAGATCCTTACTGGGTACTTTTAGAAACTCGGTGGATGCCGTGACCTGGGCCACGATCTCATCTCGTACAGTATCGTCGTAGTCGAATGATTCACTGGACATTTAGAGAAAGCGGGTGCAACAACCAAGAGATAAGTACAGTCAATAGGGTATAATGGTGTGCACACCGCGTAGGTGGTGAGTGGAGGTGCCAACTAACAGGATTTCTTCAATCCCAGTAAATACAAATATGGATACAAAGTTGCACACTCCTTTAGATGTTTTTGATGCAAGGTTTATTATGAACAGTTAATGGCCACAGATGTCAACGCGTTTCGGCTTTAACCAAAGCCTTGATCACGACAATTGGCTATGAAACAAAACAAATAATCTGGTTGATCTTCTTGCCATAATAGTGACAGCTATGATATTGCTTTCCATAGGACCGTGCTGAAAAACGCCTATCCCCATTTGGGAATTATTGAAATAAAGCAAACCACCTTAATCGAGCGTTCGCCACCAAGGAAAGACGCCTCTTTCCAATCTTATCCTAGAACATTCCATGACCCACACCTGGTAACTCGGATACTTTTTCATACTACGACCCTATCTCTCTAACTAAATATGTCTAATTAAGTATATCTATATACACCTATTTATATTTAATTCCTCTCTAACCTATCTATACCTTCCTCCAATCGCTACTGACCAATTCTTTGGCACTCCCTAAACTAACTGCTCAGCTCCCCTATTACCTTCTATGTACTAATAACATCCTCTGGGACAGTAATACATTCTTGCTGTCCTCAACAGTATCGTTGACCTATGTAAATATGTAAATTGCCTTTTTCCTGTGCTCTCTACAGCACAGGTGACACCATATGTTTGTAAATATTTATACACTTTTATTTGTTTTGTTTCATAGCCAATTGTCGTGATCAAGGCTTTGGTTAAAGCCGAAACGCGTTGACATCTGTGGCCATTAACTGTTCATAATAAACCTTGCATCAAAAACATCTAAAGGAGTGTGCAACTTTGTATCCATATTTGTTCTCACACACACATATACACACACAGCGGCCTGTCCTCACAAACACACACATACACACAGCGGCCTGTCCTCAAACACAGGCACACAAATACACACACAGCAGCCTGTCTCATACACACACACACACACACACACACAAATACACACACAGCCTGTCTCTCACACACACTCACACATACACACACAGCGGCCTGTCCTCACAAACACACACACACACACACAGCGGTCTGTCCTCACACACAGACACACAAATACACACACAGCAGCCTGTCTCACACACAGACACACATACACAGCAGCCTGTCTCACACACAGACACACAAATACACACACAGCAGCCTGTCACACACACAGATACACAAACACACAGCAGCCTGTCTCACACACACACACACACACACAAATACACACACAGCAGTCTGCCCTGTTCCACCCCCACCCCACACATCTCAGGTCAGACAAACGAAAGTGAAAGTATCTTGCCTCAGCTTTGCTTGTTGTGCCGCACTGCAATCTGCAGCCCCGGGGTCCGCAGCTGAGCTGAGACAGGTCAGAGGAGGAGTGAGGAGACTCAGTCTGTGACTGAGAGACAAATTCACCGGCTGCTGACTGCTGCCTTCAGGCCAGCTCCACTGCCTGTACACTTGGCACACTTGGTAATGGCCGGGGTGGCCGTGATCCATTTTGTGGGCGGGAGAGCAGAGTGTGTGCTCTCTCCGCCCACAAACAATGTGCTGTACAGACGCTCTCTCCTTGAGAGCCGCTGTCAGGGCTGCCCGCCCTCCTACTGGTGTGAGTCTGTGAGAAGAGGTAGCGGCTGGCGCCGTTCCCCAGACCTAGTATGCCAGGCCGCTGCAAAATCATTTAAAAGCTGGCCTGCGGCTAGAGGAGCGGGCGCTGTGGCCCCGCCCACTCCACAACCGCCAGCCCATCGGGAAAAGTCCCGAATCTCCCGCCTGTCAGTCCGGGCCTGGGCCCAGATGAGAAAACATTTCAAGGTTTGGTTCGATGCAATTTGCTGAACTTCCCGGTGTTCGCTGAACAGTATGCCAAACTTCCCGAATCCCATTAAATTGAATGAGAGGAAAAAACCTAAAGGCATAGACAATACATTCAGGAATGCTCAAAAGCTGCCAACACAGCTCAAACCATTTTACAGTGGTACCTCACTTTTGTGGCACAGCCATTAGCTTCCTAGACTATTAGCATAAGAAATATTGAGGTGGATGAGTGACGTGTAGATCTGGAGTGCTGGGAACCCTGCCAAATTCAGGTAACACACAGCAAGGAGATTCGAATAAAAGTCTCCATTCCCAAAAAATATGGCTTGTCGTGCCTCAGAAGGAAGCAAAAGGAGGAGGAATAGGAGCAATATCAATTTGCTTCATACATAAGCCAAATTGTCACTGAAATAATTTTTTGTTATGTGTTCAAAGACGTGCAAAGATAGAGAAATGATCAATGATTATAGAGAGAAAGATAAATATGTATAGATTGATAAATGGATATGTAGAAATGATAGACAGATAGATAGACAGATAGATTGATAGATAACAACCAGAAAAAATTTCTCTGCAGCACTCAGCTACTACCACTAATGCACACATGCTAACAAGCGGTATATGAGGAAAAAATTTAAAAACTTAGGTTTTTTTCAAAAAACTCAATATTCTTATGTTTTTATTTGCTGGGGTTCTTGGTACATATATTGGCCAATATCTGCTTGCTCATCAACCACTCCACAGTGACCCCAGATCTGATGAGTCCTACGCTGATATCACTGTCCTCCCTATCCCACTTCTAAGTGGGTGGACACCATCTCAACCTCAGACCACCTGGGGGCGATGAGGGTGCCAAGTGCAGCTGCGGAGCCAGCAACTCCACATATTAAACATAAATAGAAATAAATTGCACAGCACTCAAGATATAGTGTGAACTGGTGCAAGCTGCGATGCTGGAACAAACAACCAGAAAAAATTCACTGCAGCACTTAGTTAGTACCAAAAATGTACACATGCTAATAAGCGGTTTATATATGAGGAACAAATTTAAAAACGTACGTTTTTTTAAAACAACTCAATATTCTTATCTTTTTATTTGCTGGGGTTCTTAGTACATATATTGGCCAATATCTGCTTGCTCATCAACCACTCCACGGTGACCCCAGATCTGATGAGTCCTACTCTGACATCCCTGTCCTCCTTGCAGCACTGCAGCACTGTTACTACCAAGAACCCCAGCAAATAAAAAGATGGTTGAGATGGTGTCCACCCACTTTGAAGTGGGATAGGGAGGACAATCAGTTTGGTGTGTAATGTACATCAGGTTGGTGTGTGGTGTAGTGTACACCACACACACCAACCTGACATATACTACACCACACATAAACCACACCACACACCAACCTGACGTACTGTACAGTATGTCAGTTTGGTGTGTGGAGTGATGTAGTGTATGTCAGGTTGGTGTGTGTGGTATAGTATACACCAAACACAACATCCTGACATACACCACACACCAACCTGATATTCACCAACCTGACATACACCACATGTACATGACACCACACACAACATACTGACTACACTAGACCACACACCAACCACACTACGTCAGGTTGTGTGTGTGGTGTGTGGTGTACATGTGTCCTGACATACACCACACACCAACGTGACATACTCTAGTCATGTTGGTGTGTGGTGTAGTGTACGTCAAGTTGGTGTGCGGTGTTGTATAGTGTAGTGTATTTCAGGTTGGTGTGTGTGGTGTGGTGTACATGTGGTGTAGTACACGTCAGGTTGGTGTGTGTGGTGTATACTAAACCACACCTATACCAACCTGATGTGTAATTCACCACAAGTAAACTACACCACACACACCATCCTGACTACACAACACCACACACCAACCTGACACACTACGTCAGGTAGGTGTGTGGTGTAGTGTGCATCAGGTTGGTATGTGTGGTGTAGTATATACCTCACACACACCATCCTGACATACACCACACACCAACCTGACATACTCTACGTGTAGTGTATGTAAGGTTGGTGTGCAGTGTGGTATAGTGTAGTGCAGTGTGGTATTGGTGTGTGGTGTAGTGTATGTCAGGTTAATGTATGGCGTAGTATACACCACACACACAACAACCTAACGTACAATACACTACACCACACACCAACCTGACATACTGTATGTCAGGTTGGTGTGTGTGGGATACTGTACGTGTGGTGTAGAACACGTCAGGTTGATGTGTGTGGTGTATACTACACCACACATACACCAACCTGATGTGTACTACACGACATGTACACTACACCACACACCATCCTGACTGCACGACACCACACTCAAACCTGGCACACTATGTCACACGATGTCAGGTTGGTGTGTGTGGTGTAATATGCGTCAGGTTGGTATGTGTGGTGTAGTATACACTACAAACACCATACTGATATACACCACGCACCAACCTCATACACTATGTCAATCTGAAGTGTGGTGTAGTGTATGTCAGGTTGGTGTGCGGAGTGGTATAGTGTAGTGTCAGGGCCGGCTCCAGGTTTCTGTGGGACCCGGCCCGAAAGAGTCTCAGTGGGCCCCTTTAACCCATATTGGCTTATATATATATATATATATAGTGTGTATATATATATATATATATATATATATATATACATACACACATACTGTGAATCGTAATATATACGTATACAATCCCCACAAATATAATCTTTCTGAGCCTGTCTTCCCCTGTTCCCTTGTGCACTATGTCTCCCTACCCTGTGCTTGTCTCCCCCCTGCGTCTGTCTCTCCCCTGTATGATTATGCCTGTCTCCCCCCTGTGCGCTGTCTTTCACCTGCGCCTGTCTCTTCCCTATATGATGTCTCTCCCCAATGTGCGCTGTTTTCCCTTTCTGTGTCTGTCTTCCCTTTGTACACTGTCTCTCTCCCCTATCTCCTTCCTTTCTGTGCACTAGCTTGCTCTCTTTCTCTCTCTCTCTCTCTCTCTCTCTCTCTCTCTCTCTCTCTCTATCTCCCTCTCTCCCAGAAACATTAATTTGGTAGAGTCTGGAACAGAAATTAAAACAAGAACACATTATCCTCAGCAAAAAAAAACGCACCGTTGGCACAGCCATTTTTCTGTTGCAGTGACAGCAAAGCACACCGAACGGCAGAGCAGAGACAAAAGAGCCCACTGACAGCAGAACACCGTGACAGCAAAGAACACTGGATGGCAGAGCACAGACAGCAGAGCCCACCAGTGGCAGCAGAGACCTCCAGTCTACACCTGTGCTCAGCACAATGCAGCAGCCAGTGCACAGAGCAGGGCTGGTGGGGTGGGATGCAATCACATGCCAATCACATGCACACAACTGCAGCAGAATAACGGTGCACTGGACACATTACACAATCTGCAGAGCAGTGGGCACTAGACATTATCTGCAAAACACTGGACATAATCTGCAGAGCACTGGACACACTCTGCAGAGTACTGGACACACTCTGCAGAGCACTGGGACATAATCTGCAGAGCACGGGGACATAATCTGCAGAGCACTGGGACATACTCTGCATATCACCGGATACACTCTGCAAAGCACCGGACACAATCTGCAGAGCACAGGACATACTCTGCAGAGCAACTGACATACTAATACTCTCTGGATATGTGGTCCCCCTGCGGACCGGTGGCCACAGAGAGCAATAGCAGCTGGGACAGGTAAGCTAGACACTCCACACCAACACCCCACACACACACTCTGATCTTGAGCCTAAGTCACTTCATATCAGGCGAGGGATGTGGAAAAGAGAACAGAAGCCGGGAAAGGGGTGGAGGAACTAGGCAAAAAGGACATAGGAACACTAAGTTGAGGAGAATTCCCTGGAGGATGAGGAAGAGGGAAGGTTCCCCAAGCAAAGATACCCTTTAGCTGAGTGCCAGAGGCAGAAAGAACAACGGGGTCAGGCAGCCGACACCACTAATGGCCGGCTGGGAACATAAGCTGAACCCTAGGAAGGACAGAAGGAGCCAGGTGTGCCTGATTAACCCGGGACATTGGTGGCTGGGCCAAAGAACCAGAGTGCCGGCTCTGTAGATATGGCAGTGTAACTCTAGGCCCCAACCACAAGAACGGGATACGGGGTCTTCATGTCCCGGATCCAAACCCCCGGCACCCGAAGAAAAGGCCGTCAAATATGACTAGGATTCCCAGAGGGGAACATCTATGGAGACTTTGCAACGGCTGGCCAGAGGCAGATGCATGGGAGAGAAAAAGAGAGAGGCCCGAAAAGACTAGGAATCGGGTGCCTCTAGTAACCTGTTCCAGCTGTAGACTGGTCACCAGGACTGAGAGTGAACTATGTAGAACGATTGTGACTGTGTTAACCTGTAAGCCGTGCAGTAAAGTACCCCATCAAACTCAAGCCTGTGTGTGAGAGACTTATTGCAGTGGTGCATAGCCAGGGCTCGCCTGCACCAGCGGAGCTGCTGACTACATTTGCTGTGTAGGCAGAGGCAGCCTGCGGGAACGGAGAAGACTGAGCCCGGAGGGAAGCCGTGGGAGCTCGAGAGACACCAGTAAGTGTCACCACTGTACCTACACACGTACTCTACCATCACACATAGACTATATACCGGCCCAGGGGATAAACTGCCCATCCCGTGGAGGGCTTAACACCTCACTGCCCATTGCCATCAACCCCGGGACCGTAACAAGCAGAAGTGGCTCATATTGGCCATGAACCACGGATGGCGTCACGAATAACTTTTATAAACTTTATTCCCTTTTATCACAACCCTTTTTATTTCTGCACCTAGGCATACAGAGCCGGGTCACGTCATCATGACACCATGATATTACCCTGCAGACTGAAGAGAGCACCCGGTTCCGAGTACCCTGCCCTGAGATGCGACAGATACACTCTGCAGAGCACCGAATCCAGAAGAGCACTGGACACTGCAGAGCACTGGACACACAGCAGAGCACTGGACACTGCAGAGCACCGGAAACAGCAGAGCACTGGACACAGCAGAGCACCGGACACAGCAGAGCACTGGACACAGTAGAGCACCGGACACAGCAGAGCAGTGGACATAGCAGAGCACTGGACACAGCAAACCACTAGACATACTCTGCAGAGCACTGGTGTCCCCTCTGCTGTGGCACTGTGCATTTGTCCCTGAATCCTGACATGGAGGCCCCTGTGTGCTGCTGCGACCCCCCCTCCCGCTCTCCCTCTTAACCTGTGTGGCATACGTGATATCAGTCATAATGCCCATCTGCACTGAACCAGGAGCAGAACAGTTTGATCTCCAGCTGCAGGAAGTGCTGGAGATCATGGAATTCTGCTTCCGGCTCAGTGCAGATGGGCATTGTGACTGATATTGCATCTGCTGCCACACAGGTTAGGAGGGAGAGCGGGAGGGGGGCCGCAGCAGCACACAGGGGGCTCCCAGGGGCCAACTGTCAGGGGCACATTCACAGTGTCCAGGGGCCTACAGCCATTGGAGAATACAGGGCAGGGGACGCTGTCCTGCGGCAGATGGTGTGGGCCCTCCCAGCCACTTCTGGGCCCCGTCACT